>CAKOAT010059488.1:175746-197546 GCA_932364175.1 Eruca vesicaria subsp. sativa | reverse complement strand
AGATCTTGTGAGGAGGACACACACACGCAAAGATGGGACATTTGTGGACTATCGAGCTGAAGAATTGGTTACTCAAGCTGAGATGGAAGCCACACAGCTATCTAACACTGAAGGATCACCTCAAAGTCCATCAGAAACTTCAGCTCCTTCTCGCCTCTTGCTAAACCAAGCTTATCTGAAGGTATGTCACTATTTATCTCTGTCTTTGTGTTATGCTTCTGTTATGATTCTGTTGGTTGTGTTTTGTGATTAGTAGTTTTATGCTTCAGTGATAGTGATTATTTGTTTCTGTCGGTTATGTTTTGTGATTAGTAATTGTATGTTTTTAATATTTTAGACTGTTGTAGTTTATGCTTATGTGATAGTGATTATTTGTTTTGTCATTGATCTCAGAATGCTAAGAATAAGAGGGGGCATGTTTATGGACTCGGCAGTGCCCAGTATAGGAAACATCCTCCGTCTGCAAGAGTCCCATCTTCTCTTGCCCGTAACCTGGAGCTTGAGATGCGTGTGGGTGGCCTTGAGACGAACCTGCAAAGCGTCACTTCTGATGTTGGTGCAGTGAAGGAAGACATGTCAACGATGAAGGAGGACATGGCAGAGCAACAAGAGCTGCAGTCAATCAGCTTCTCCAAACTCTTCTAGCCCAACAAGCATCCACTCAACAAGGCACTCCTCAGCTACAAACTCCTCAGCAGCAAACTCCTCAGCAGTAAGATCCTACTCAAGTCTGAAGACCATAACTCTCTTTTGGTCTACAAGTCTTTTGTACCATAAACTCTCTTTTGGTCTCTTAAAACTCAACTCTTTGTTTCATATTATTATTAGGTTTGTAATATTAACTCTTTTTGTAAAACCAACTTTCTATTAATGCAATTAATTAATTTCATGTTTTGTTTAATTTGTGTGTGTTTAGGNTAAAACTCAACTCTTTGTTTCATATTATTATTAGGTTTGTAATATTAACTCTTTTTGTAAAACCAACTTTCTATTAATGCAATTAATTAATTTCATGTTTTGTTTAATTTGTGTGTGTTTAGGATTTAATTAAAAATTAAAATCTATATCAATTAGGTAATCAAAACAAAAACAAAACAATATCAAAAACCAAAATCAAAAACAAAAACAAAAATCGTGGCAAATTGTTGCGTGGGTATTAAACAAGAAAAGCCACGAACTAAAACGTGGCTTAGAGCCACGATGTAAAAGCGACGTTAAAACGTGGCTTCGAAAGTCACGAAACTATATTCGAAGAACGTGGCTTCCATAAAGCCACGCTAAAAAGAAATAACCGTGGCTTAATAAGCCACGAAAGCATAGTGGCAAAACCGTGGCTTAAAAGCCACGAAAAACCACGGTTTTCAATTAGTCACGAAGCTATAGCCACGGTAGATTTTCGACATAGAAACGTGGCTTCTTCAACATAGCCACGGTTTTTATAGTCTATAGCCACAAAATCTCAGTGGCTATGCGGTTAAATTTTACCAGTGCGTCTCTTGTCTCTTGCCTCTTGATATATATTTGTAAAACAACTCAACCTTCGATTTTAGGCGCCTGCCAAAACCAAAGGGCAAGACAGTAGGTTTTCGTTGGACACTTAAGTATCCTTAACAGAACTAAATCATCTCTAAGTCTCTAAAGTCATCGGGATATGAAGGGATCATATTGGGCGGCAACTACGTTAACAACTTCTTGTTATGGAGAGGGGTCTCAAAATTCGTATTATGGAGTACAAAATTTTATTTATCTATATTATTAAAATTGAAGTACAAAATAGAATTACTTTTAGTTTTCAACAAATATACTACATATTTTCTTTACTTATTTCACTCATTTTAATTTTTTTATAAGTTGTTTCTTTCCAAATAATTTGACAACATTTATTATAAAAAAGTTTAAGTGTTTATTACATCTTTTACATTAACTTTTAACCTATGCAAACTATTTCATTATTAGTATTTATCATAATAATTTGACGTCATTTATTTTACGTGTTAGCGATAATAATTTCACAATGAAATTGTTCCATTAGTAAAAACTCAAACCGGTTAACAAATAATTATTTTTTTGTTTACATAATCAATTAAACATGTGCAGTTAAGTACACATTCGGATATACCCCTGAGCGTTGGGGTCCCAGTCGGGTTTCGGGTTTGGTCCAATCGGGTTTCGGTTCTTTGGATTTATCAAAATCAGCCCCATTCAGGTTATATGAAAGTTTGGTTCGGGATCAATTCGGATTTTATCGAATTTGGGTTGGGGTTAGTTATAAATTTTCAAAGAACCGATATAACCCATTGTACTTTCAGTTTCGGGTCCCAATCGGTTCTCTAGTTTAAAAATACTTGATTTGTACTTACTGTAACTAAAACATAAGTGAAATCGATTCTTCGAATTTAAAGCATATGAATTATCTATTTTGTAACCAAAACATAAGTAAAATTGATTCAAAAAATAAGAAAAAAACATCAAACATGATCATTCAAAATCAAACGAAAGACAAACATAGTTACTGATAGAAATAAAACCAAATAAATAAAGACATAACGCGAAAATCAAGTTCTAATGAAATGAACAACATTATTCAGTGAAAATAAAGCCAAAACCTAAAACCTTCAAGCTTCAACAACCATCTACAACCATCAATTTTCAAATAAAAAATAGTTATTTTAGATTTTCAATGTTCAATAATATCTTAAAGTAGTTTGGATAATATTAGGAATTAAAATCATGTTTGGTACGAGTTCTTTTTTTGAGATTTTGAATGTTTTGGGTTTTTTTGGTTTGGGTTTGGGTTTGGATAATATTCATAACCCGAAATACCATAAAACTGATCCATTCGATATTTACATCGGGTTCGGATTTTCGGGTTCGGTTTATTTGCCTAGCCATATTCGGATACATATAGTTTTTGCAGGTACCAGATTTTTTGGATTTTAAAATGAAACTATGTTCGGTTATATAAATTTTTGGACATGATTCGAATTGGATTCTTCCAGGTCCGGATAGGTTTGTAGAAACTTAAAAATATTTAAAATAATTTATAAAAAGATAAAAACTAATCTCTCGCGGAGGCACATGTCAAGCTTTAGTTCAATATTAAAAATATAATAGAATTTTCTAAAAAAAATGAAAACTAAAAGAAAATAAAGACCATGTAAAAGTTTTAGAAAAGGGAAAGAAAATACTCTATGATAAAAAAAAAGAAGAAAATGGGCATTAAATTTTAAGTTTTCGAATTAAACTTAACCAATTTCTCTAAAATCCATTATAAATAGTAAACAAAATAGCAGATGTCCCTCCCTTGTTGGCTCTACATCCGCCATTAGGCATGGTACGCTTACAACTAAATGATGTAAAACATTCAGATAGGTCTGAGCACAGATCGGATATCCGAGTTTTTGAAAGTATTTGTGATTTGCTTCGTATGTCACGGATATCTAATTTTTTGATTTGCTTTGCTTCGGTAAAATACGGATATTCGGAAAACGGATATCCGGAAAATAAACAGATATTTGCGGATATTTACAAATACTTACGGATATCTCATATGTTTGGATTAAGATAAATAATCTTAAAATTTTGATACAAATTTGTTTTGTAAAATATTTTTTTGCATGATATAAAAAATAAAAAATAAAAGATAGTAGTGAATCTACATATTCTGTAAATTTTTTAAACTTAGTTAACAATTATAATAGCACAAAACTTAAGAAAAAAAATTATAATTGTCATAAATGTTTTCTCTTCTTTTTATGTAATACTTTTATATAAGTAATAATGTGAATAAAAATTGTCAAACCATATATTAGAATGATAATTATAAAATTTTATACATTTAAAACTTTAAATATAATTAAGATATATATATATATATATATATATATATATGTATTTATATATTGCCGGATTGGATCAGATATCCGCTTCCCAAAATTTTAGTATTTGTGATTTGCTTTGACTTTAACGGATATTGAGTTTTAGCATTTGCTTTGCTTCGAAAGTTTACGGATATTCAGAATGTTCGAATCGAGTCGAAACGAATAACAAATCGAATCAAATTTAACGAATAAAATGTCCAACCCTACATTCAGATTTCCCACTCATAGCTTAAGGAGTTTTATTAATATGATTTTAACTTCAGTTCCATTGATACATAGATTGTATCGTTTATATTATAGGTTACAAAGAGAGTTGCAATGATAGCCTTCTAGGAGAAGGGTCTCTGGTTCTCGCAGTCTAAGTAAGGTCCTGTGTTGACATTAAACAACTTAGCATATCTTTGGAAATACCCAACCCGATCATTGACCCGTCCATCTCCTGGAATCCCGCATTCTAACCCGCCGTTTATGATGTTGGTGGTCAAACCAAAACCACTGGTCCGGTTGGCCGCTATATCTGCTTTAGTCGGTCTGTACCGGTTGACCATGACGTCATGGCAAGACGGTTTAGGAGTTTGTTCGGTCATCCAAAACCAAAGAGCTGTCTTGAATGCTAAAACTGAGTTGTTAGCTACACTTTCCGGGTTTTGTAAACCGTCGAAACCCAATGCTCGACCTGCCTGACCGTAATTGTAATTCCTATAAAAAGAAATTGGTGTATAATAAACTAAAAGCTAAGATTGATATTTGATATATGGATAACAAATTTGTTAATAAAATGAGGAAAACATAAAGTTATTAAAATGATTAAATTGGTAATTTCAGAACGATAGAACTGTACTATGTTCTATCAGTGCATACTCTTTATCATTTGCATTTTTTCTAAAATTAGAATCTTAATTTTGATTCTTCAAGATTTATCATAAATGTAAAAGAGTATGTGGCGTATATATACTAAAAGTAGCCACCATTTATGAAGACCTCTAAATTTAACTTAAAGTTATGTTATAATGCCTTTACTCAAAAAAAAACTAAAAGTTTTGAAATTCATTCAACATAAAATTTTATACTAGTTAAAAATATTTTAATAATTGACAGAAGGATATAATATAAATTTTTGTACTATTAAAACTATTTTAAAATCATACGATCCCTAAAATAATCTTTAAATTATTTTTAATCTTATATCAATCGTAAAAATCGAATATGTAGAAACCAATTTTTAATATTTTAGTTGAGAAACCAAATATGTAGAAATGGCTATTGGGTAGTAATTAATATTGTAGACGTACCAAGAAAGTTGGATGGGACCTCTTCCTTTATAAGATTTGCCAGGGAAACAAGGCCACTCCTTATTTGAAGCATCACAATAATTACTCTGTGGACTCACTTCCTCTTTAAAACACAACCCCCACGCATACGGTCCATCCGGTGCCGTGGCCCAGCCACCAGTCGTCTCGTGAGATATCTGCGCCAAAAACGCAGCCACTTCGCGCCGCCTTGTCGTCATACCTCCTACGCTCCCGAACCTCGGGAACCACCTTGTAGCCTCCACGAAGGCTTCGTAGGGGTAGAAACCTTTTGCAGGGCATGCGTTGTTTTCCTTGTGGATGAAGATTCTGTCGTAAAGAGATCTTGAGACTAACCTCGTGATCGGCGCGCGTCCATAGGAGTATTTTCGAGCTTCAGTTTCTTGGAGAAAAGATGATATTGAGAGGAAGAAAAGGAAGAGACATAGCCACACATTAACTTGTTTCTTCATATTTGTTCTTTCTTGTGTGTGTGAGAGAAGGGGTTTTGGTTTTCATGTCATATATAGAGAATGATCATGTAGTGGAGGAAGACTTGGTTACATATTTTAGTTAGTCAACGTTTTGACATTTTTAGTGGAGTTTATTGTTTTTTGTATCATATAGGTTTACTTATTCTAGGGTCTACTTTCTTTTTCAATGATAGAAGACCCATCTTTTTTTTAGACTAAGAAGACCCATTCTTGATTTAGAAATGTATTGATCCATAAGTTTTTAGTAGATATACATATATATATATATATATATATATATATATATATATATTGGTTTAATTTAGTTTCAAACGGGAGGTCTGAATTGTTTTTTTTTCTTCTGAAAAAACTAAAACAAATTTCGTGCCTAAACTTTGAAATTTAAAATACAATTGATTAATAATTGAATCTAAATCTAAAAGTAAAGTATTATTCCTTTTTTTTTGGAACACCACTTCAGTTCATGTCTCAATATAATTACATATAGTATAACGAAAAAATAAGATGAAACTCTTATTGAAGTCTTGGTTGGTTTGCAAAAGTATCAAAGACTCTTTCTAGTTCGGTGGCTAACTAACACCAGATGCGCCGAGCAACTTGTGAAATGGACTTTGGACCAAGTCGTGTCGATTTTTTTAATAAGAAGATAACGTCCCATATGCTTTCAGAAAAAAAAACACACGCCACATATACGTCAAAATTGAAAACTAACGGATCTGAATCACAATTTTGTAATATATATATATATATATATATATATATATATATATATATATATATATATGTTTCGAAAAAAATATTTGTCAGAAAATATAGCTTTTACTTGCTTTTTGATGATGAAATATTTGGGTTGATTGTTTACAAATTAAGCTTTTACTGGTTCGACAGAAAATTTATCGGTCTATCTATTCGTGCGTCTGTTATTTTATATCCTGATCAGTTGCTAAATGCTTAAACCATTAATTCGACCACGTGATTGCACAAAAGAGCCGTGAAATTCCACCACCACATTGGTGCGATGTGAAGTGATTCCCATTGCTTTTGAGTTTACATGTCCATTTGCCTATATAAAACGTTATTTAAGTTACATATAAATATATTATAATCAAGTTGTCTTACATTAAGGTAGTTGAAGCGCAGCTATTGGTGGAGTTTGTGGATATGGGTGGGAACGATTTGTAGTACTATTAAGCGAATTATATACATCGATTAAAATTGATGCATTTATGGAATATTTATAATTGATAGATTATAAGATACTGCACCATATTAAAATAAATTATCAATATTAATACATTATAGCATAATAAAAATATCAAAACAAACTATTATGATAAAATATAATAATAGTCAATATAATATAATTAACAATAATATTATGTCTATTTATTTAAATTTTTATTTTAGGCGAAAGTTATAATTTCCATAAAATTTTGTTTTCAAGATTTATATTATAAATGTTCTTAAATTTTTTTTTTTGTATGTGTATATATATATATTAATGTTTAAAGTTGTTGTGAATATTTACGGTTGGTCCCTTTAGGGACATCAGATAAAATTGGAACAATACAAAAAAGATTAACATGGTCATTGTGCAAGAATGACACGCACAAATCGAGAAATGATCCACAACTCTCATTCAAAAAACAAAAGTATATTCACGGTTTAAAGTTATTGTGAATATTCATTGTTTAAATTTTTATAAAATAAATTATGACACTCTTTGTGGATATCAATTCAATTATAAAATGATTATATATTTTATTTATAATATTTAAATTTTAATTTAGAATTTTAAAATATTGTTAGAAAATATTTTTACTTTCATTATTCATCTGCAACCATAAAAGCTAGGGGAAATTACCTTTTACTATTAAGAGGTTTAGAGCGGTTTGAGAAAATCTATATCTTTTTGTGATTGTTGTAAACCACCAATAATCGCTACCAACCGTAAAAACTGCATCTGCGGGTGGTAGCAGAGAAATAATTTAAACCCTAACTTTGGTCAATTGATAGTTGAGAAATTATATCCATTTGCATAATCAACTGATATATAAGAAAAAGGCTAACAGTTTCATACATAAAAGAACCATATAGGAGAAATGCAAAATTGGAGGTATGGTAAAGCAGACGTGTATTTTTACATCATTTTGTCATTTTATTATTTACTAAAATTATAGTAGTAAATCTAATAAACACACAAAATATAAGAAATCTACTGAACCTTTTTTTTTATAAAAAAAAAATGCTCAACAAATATTTTATATGGAAATACTGTTGAATTATATGCAAGTATTAAATTTAGTTTGCTCATAGCTTTGGTCATCAACGGAAGACCTAAATAACGAACAGGAAACTCCCCTTTAGCAAATGGGAAATCCGTCAGAATTCTTCTTTCTTCATCACTCTTAACACCAGCCACGAAAAGAGTAGACTTCTCTATACTTATAACCAAACCTGACCACTCAGCAAACTTGTCAAACACTGATTACACTCCTCTGGTTGAGAGAACTCGAAGCAGGATCAATTCTTGGACTAGTCGTTTTCTCTCCTACGCGGGAAGACTTCAGTTGATACAATCTGAGTTGATGAGCATTGTTAATTTTTGGGCTTCTGTTTTCAGACTCCCTAGTAAATGCGTTCAGTTCCGCTTTCCTTTGGACAGGTCCTGAATTGAGAACTACAGGTGCTAAAGTAGCTTGGAATGTTGTTTGTCAAGATAAGAAAGAAGGAGGGTTGGGCATAAGAGCAATTAAAGATATCAATACTGTTTATGTATTGAAGTTGATTTGGAGGATGCTCTCGGGATCGTCGTTGTGGGGGAAATGGGTTGAAGGAAATTTATTAAAACAAAAGAGCTTCTGGGAGATCAAGGAGAAAACACAAGTAGGATCATGGATGTGGAGAAAGATGTTAAAGATGAGGCAAGTGGTCAAGAAGTTTCATAAGAAGGTGTTGGGAAACGGAAGACACACCTCCTTTTGGTTTGACAACTGGTCTGAAAGAGGAGTCTTAATAGATTTACTGGGAGATAGAGCAATTCTGGATATGGGCATTAGTAAGAATGCTACGGTTTATGAAGCTATATGTGGTCGAAGAAGAAGAAGACACCGGGTTTCTCTTCTCATCGACATTGAAAAAGAGCTTGGTCATGAAAAAGAGAGACTTTCAGAAGGGGTGGAAGATAAAAACATGTGGAGAAGGAGAACAGGCTTCAAATCGAATTTTCCAACTGCAGATACTCGGATCATGTGGAAGCCTTCTTTGGTGAGTTGTGACTGGTCACGGGCAGTTTGGTTTTCTCAGGCCACACCAAAGTTCTCTTTTGTGACTTGGCTAGCAATGAGAAATAGATTATCTACCATGGATAAAGTTTCTCAATGGAGTCAGGGAGTTGATGAGACTTGTGTGCTTTGCAAAAATGGCCTGGAAACTAGAAATCATCTGTTCTTTACCTGCTCCTACTCAACACAGATTTGGGATCATCTTGTTAAAGGTATCCTCTTAAGCAACCACACTACTGACTGGTCTGTAATTGTTGATATGCTTTTAGATGAGAGTATGGAGAAGAAGAAGATGTTATGTTTCAGATATACTTTTCAGGCAGTGATTCATTCAATATGGCGTGAGAGGAAGAGAATTAAACATGGGGAGAAGCCTCTTCCTATTGCTGCTTTGATGAGAATTAAACATGGGGAGAAGCCTCTTCCTATTGCTGCTTTGATGAGAATGATTGACAAGGGGATCAGAAACAAGTTGAGTATAATGAGAATGAGTAGAAAAGGCATGGAGAATATTCTACAATTCTGGTTTAGTACAAGATTGTAAAAAGCTTTTAGAGTTTGGATAGCTATTTATTTTTTGAAAAACAGGTTTACACTTGATGTAATAAGGTTTTTTTGATGAATAAATTTAACATTCATTCCAAAAAAAAAAGTATTAAATTTAGTTTGATCAAAATATATAATTAACTGTTGTGTAATAGTGTTCTTAATTTGTTGCCATCCAAATTTAAAACTGCATAATGCATACTGGTTGGAAAAAAAATCTTTTTAACTATTCAGAAACAGTAGTCAAAATGTATTTATAGTTCTTGCAAAAGATCCTCTTTCTTTGTGGAAACTCTTTAATATAGTGGTTTGACTAAGGATTCATTAATGTTTTTATACAGTACTATAAAGCTTGTGGATCTCAAAGATGGAAAAATTATGCATATTAATGGAGAAAATATTTATAAGAGATTTGCAGAATAGCGCAAGAAGTATCGTGAAGTGTGGATCTCATAGGATGGTTCAGGTTGATGCAGTCAAACATGAATCTTTATAAGTCGTGTAGAATTGTTAGCCATAGAATTATCTGTAATATGTGGAATCACCGCAGCCTATGGGTTAAAGTTTAAAGCCTCAACACCCAAGTGTGGAGGTTCTAATCCTAGTTGCAATTTCTTGTAGATTATAGGATGTAAAGTTTATCGGAGGTTTCAGAGTATTGCAGGCAGAGCCGTTCATTATGGTTGTCTACTGTGGAGAGCTTGTCTATCAAGGATGTTGTACATGCATAACCGTTTGTCGATCCAAATGTTGCATGAAGAACTTCATCGTAAAACATTATCCGTGAAGTTGTTCATTTTTTTCATAAAGGGCTTTCATTAATAAGACATTACAAAGTAGTAAAGGGGTACAAGAAGCAAATAAACCCAGATCACACGACATAAAATGGGAATGGAAGATCAGAGGAGAAAAATCACAACCCGATCAGGAAGGAAAGAGATAAGGTGGGTAGTTATGGTGGATTATACCAGAAAGAGGCAAGTTGGGGACCAGATGGGAGACCAAGAGCAATCATTGCAGCACATTTATCTCTACGACAAGAGATAATTCAAGGAATCAGGCGAGGTGGATCTTGAGTGACACTGTTGTGCAGACGCTGGTTTCTCTCAGACCACAGAAAATAAATGACTGCCTGCCAAGCTTGAAGCACAACTAAACGAGCAACCGGTTCCGTAGCAGCTCGAGGAAGCCAAAGAAAGATGGATTCCTAGAGAAAATGATGCCTATTGATAGATAAGACCTGAAAAAAATTTCCAAACCATAGCAGAGTAGACACAAGTGAAAAATAGGTGGTCTCTACTTTCTGGAACAGCACCACGTAGGAGGCATATCGTTTCAGTATCATATCCCAATGAAGAGACCCGATCAAGAGTGGGGTTGCAGTTTAGGACAAATAACCAAGAGGTTATGGCATGCCTTGGGATTTTAGCTTTGTACCAGATCAAGGGATACCATGTTTTCTCATCTCTTGGGAGTCTGATTTCATTCCACACAGCTTTAGCTATGATTTTTTTACAGCCTACCCGAAACCACCCAAGTCAAGAAATCATTGCCATTGGAGTGAGGTAAAGTAGTATGGAAAGATTGCAGGAGCACATGTTTCTCCTATCTAGCATATGGAAGAGCACCCACATCAGTTTTGATCTCATTTACCCGTGGTAGAGAGTGGGATCCCCATAAGCGCCGGTGCCGAGGGACCCAAGTAATCAATGAGAATCCCAAACGGGGTCCAAGGATCAAGCCAGAAAAAAGTAGAGTCGCCAGCTTTTGGTCGCAGACAAAGTATTTTCCTGAACATCCACGAGTAGCTATAGTTTTTAGCATCCAATCCATGAAATTGTTCATCAAGATCGCAAATATTACAAGTAGCTGATCATCATATGTAATAGAATTAGGATTATATGATGATGTCTTTGTTACCTAGCATTAAAAAAAGAATTATATGTAATATTACTCAGATTTTTTATAACAAGAAACAAACGATTATACAAATCATTTAGTATGAAGTATCATTTATTAGATATTTAGATATTATATATTACTATTTTAATAATGTTTAATAAACTATGTACCATCTAAAAATACATAAAGTTTTTAGTTTTAAAATTTACACTGAACAAATATTGAAAACTTAATATTTTTGTTTCAAATTTTGAATTGAATATTTTAAAACCGTTATGAATTACCATCGAAAGTGTGTTTTTTATTTATATGAACATGCTAATTTAGTTATGTACATAATATTTACTAATTTCTTAATTATTGGATATATATATATATTTAATATTTTATAATATGTAAAAGAACTTAAAATAAATAATAATATATAAAGTAGTTTGTAAACAGAATTTTTATTCAGTGAAAAACACGGATTTTAACCTAGTTATCTTCTATATTAAAAGAGAAGTACCATTTATATCTACTACACAAAAGTCATTTTGGACTATTTCATTAATAGGACATATTTGATTATTTATATTAATCAATCAAATATATATTACTGGAAAAATATTTTATTTTTATTTAATATAGAAGATAAGATATTAGTAATAAATCAATTTGAATATAAATTTATATTTTAATTTTATTTATAACAAAATCTGTTGAGAAAATATCTAACATGATCTTACCAAGAATTTTAAATATTTTTATAAAATATATATTATTTAATTTCGTGATTAATATATATATATATATATTAATGTTAATTAAAAATAAAAATTGGTATATTCTATAATTTCATGATATTCTATTTTATATTAAAATAAAAATGCTATGTGAAATGAATCTAAAAGCATATTAAATTGGTAAAGAACAATATTTTATTTTAAAAATTTCTTTTATTCACTGTTAAAACATATTAAATTTTTTAAAACATGCAATATTTTTATACAAAAAATGTAAACATATATTTTTGTAACTCACAACAAATACATTATCTAATATATATATATATATATATATATATATATGATTTTTAAAAGAAAATTACAACAATATATTATATAAAAATAATTAAAATAATAAGATTATATAGTTATAGAATATATAACAATAAAATGTAAATCATATATTTGAAAGTTTTTGTTATATTTTTATAAAATTACCCGCACGGATGTGCGGGTTCAAAATCTAGTTAAGGATTAAACAAAAGAAAATTGTCGTCCGGATAAACATATTATAATCCGGTCGTGGGCTGCACTACCTGCACTGCAATGGCCATTTTTATCAGCCAAATTAGTAAACATATCTTGGGCCAATGTAAGACCGATGTTGTAACTAATATCAACCATCGTTACTACTTTTTCTTACTTGGAATGGCACTCGTACTTTCTCTCACATTTTTAGTCATTGATTTAGACAACAACACTCTTTAGGTTTGTACAAGTTGTCGGATGAATCAGCATGAGTTCATCAAAATCAAAGAACGTTAAATAAAAGCTATTCAGCATGAGTTCATCAAAATCAAAGAACGTTAAATAAAAGCTATACATTTTTCTAAAGTAGAGGAAAGGAAACCCAACTTCATTTTACCTTTTACGGACCTTTTTGACCAAATGACTACTTTTAAAACCTTTTTACTAGACCAAATGAAAGGCATCAAGTACATAGACCCTCAATCTAAGAGCAACAGCATCGGCACATGCTCGCTCATACGTTTCTTCCCAATATAACTATAATTGTACACTTATTTTTTTATTAAATTTTAAAAAGAAAAAATTAAGCCAATTAAATTTAAACACCTTGCATCATAGTCTTTTTGCAGTTTTGATGAATTTCTTAGCAGACAGACGTCTTTCACCATTTTCTCATATACTCTGCTTTTTACTATTATTTACATTATGATATTGATGTGAGATTGCATAAGATATCATTGATGCTGATGCTCTAAGAACATAACATGTCCATTAATTCTTCAGTTTATAAGTTTCTCTTTCCTACTTTTTCAGTTTTTAATATTTCTTTAATATTTTTTATTGAATGTCATACCACGATTGTGATTCTCTAAATCCCTAACAAGTATTATATTAGTATTTGAATATAATTATCTTTATACAATTAAGGTACCCAATGGTAACATACAAAATAATTACAGAACAACTATAATGTGTTTTAAATAGTAACAAAAATATATAAATATTTAAGTATACGTAGAGATTTTTGTTACTATTTACAGTGGTGCGAGACGGGGCGAACGATCACCATTCAAAACCTAAATTTAAATGATAAAAAGAACTAAAAATGTGTATTGTGGTGATACTGATATGCATATTTTTGGAGTTAAGTAATCATGATTTGAATGCATTTCACTATACTTTATTTTGACCACATGCTTATGAGATCATATTTTAAATTTTATTTGAATATTCAGATTAAATGTCTATTCATGAACTACACATTTTCTAACTAGTCTGGATCATTACATAGGTTTGAGACATGTCTAAGTTAAAAATATTTTTTTGGAAATGCAATCTATTCTATTAAAATAGAAGTCACAACCTCATTTCATGTGTGATTTTTAAGTTGGATCACTCTTAATTTTTTTTATTAAATGTATTTTAAGAAGACTTATAATATATAGAATCTTTGAAATATTTTAATCACAATATATTTTGATATCTTTTCATTTAATATATATATATATATTAAAAATTATGAAAAATCTGTTTAAGAAGATTTCAACAAGATCTCAATTTTCAAAAATTATATATAAATATTTTCAATAATTTCGTGATTAGTTTTGAAATGTTATTATACATTCATATATTTAGTTATCATTTTTAAAATGAAAAATAAATATTATATCCTATTTTTATCTGTTATATAATCACAATCAATCATATTAAAATAAAATTATTATCTTGATGTAAATATTTAACAATATCTTAATTTTCAAAAAGTGTATGTAAATATTTTTACTAATTTTTTTATTAGAAATGGACTAGTATTATGCATTAATATATATAGAATTGTTGTTTATAAAATTAAAAGTGAAATTTTATTCAACTTTTATCTATTATATAATCAATCATGTTAAAATAAATGTTTATATTTAAATACATAGTATAAAATTCTATTAATTTGACAGAGTTATAAAGTTTATTTTCATAAATATAAAATATTTATATAAAAAATATAATATGTTGACAGACTACAATACATGTATAAACATTAACATATCTTAAACTTTGTATATAAAATAATAAAATATGTAAAATGAATAAACATAAATTTATTATAAAAAAATAAATCCAGTTTTGAAGGCGGGTCAAAATTTAACATATATTAAATACAAAATAATTTTCACATATGTTTTTTCATACACATATTAATTTGTTTGATAAGTAAATGCAAATACAATAAGATAAATATATAATAAAAAGTAACAAATAAATTTAATGATTTTAAAGAATTGATTATTATAACATGTAAACTATAAATTATATTATTTGAAATAGTTATATAAATATTTAAATTAAAATTAAAAATATATATTACTAATGATCTAAAATAAATATATATATGTATATAAAATTGACAATAAAACTCGCACGATTGTCCGGATCAAAATCTAGTTATTTTATTTAAAACCTCCACTTACGTTCGAGATAGCAGGATATTGTACAAATTAATATCAATAAAATTTTATTTTGGCAGAATATATTTTTAAATTTTTTTATCTATCGGTATGGAAAATTATTCACATCTGCGTTGACATGTATGATATAACCTTAATTATATAAATGCGATTATCGTTTATTTTCATCAAGGTTTTAGATTAATTAAATATATAATAATATTTTAGATTCAATAATTAAATTTTACTCCCTACATTTGATAACAAGTTTTATTTTAGTGTCCTTTGTATTTTCGGAACTTTGAACAGAAATGGAGTTTGAACGTACTAATTTAGTACAGTAATTAAACCAAACAATGATTTAGATGTTAATATAAGTTAAAATGATTTAGATATTAATATAAGTTTCTAACAACTTCAGTATATATTAATATATGGGATTTGAAATTTAAGATTTTAAATTGTGTCAAATATCTTAATGTGACACTTTATAAATTTGACAAGAAGAAATTTGGTTATTTTATTTGGATCATAGGTTACAATTTTAGTTCATACTAATGAATAGCATTTCCCCAAGAATATGGTGGAGAAAAATTTATCCTAACAACTTTGAGAGATACAAACTATAGTTATAGTATATTCGTCTTTATTGACAAAAATAAATTAAGTTTAATGTGAATTCATTAAGCAATTAACATAATTGTGAGAACGAACCTTTTTCCTACAGCTCATACACTTATACATATGTCGAATTAAATAAATTAGGAGTGATGACCATGATCTCTGATAAAAAAAAAATAAAGTCTTTGTAACAGTATACTCCCTCCGTTTCAGATTAAATGTCATTCTAGAGTAAAATTTTCGTTTCAAAATAAGTGTCGTTTTATAATTTTAGTGCAAAATTTATTGATTTTAAAAGTCATTCTATTTTTTCATTGGTTGAAAAGTGGTTAGATGTATTGGTAATTGTGTTTTTATTTTGAAAATATGTAAAATTAATTATTTTCTTAATCTGTGTAAAAAAATTAGAATAACAACTAAATTGAAACGGAAGGAGTATTAATCAGCGCAATTCCTAACCCTAATCAGCTACATAAATATTTTCTATTTTATTTTACTGGTTAAAGAAAGTCGATCCATTAGTCAGTGACTCAGTAATTGTTAATGCTTTCGTTTTCGCTCACCAAACCCTAATCGTCAAGGATTTGATCATTTGAAAAGTATTTAATCTTGAAGGTAGACCATATAATATACTTATTCTGTATAGCGTCGAGATAATCTGTCACTTTTATTCTCTTATGCTCTTTCGTTTTGATACACTCTAGAAAAAATTCAAAGGTGTTGAATAGTGGTAAACGACTCATTAATTCATATATAGATATGTAATGTGTTGAACCTTCCAATTTCGAACGTAATTAGACTGTTGACCTAAGACTTCCTGCAAGCTCGTGATATATATATATATATATATATATATATATATATATATATATATATATATATATATAAAACGTCCAGACCATATTCTATAAGTTCGGTCTTTGGTCCTAAAACTGCTATACTATTTCTTAACATATTATTTAGATCAATCATATTTTGAAAATTTTGAAATTACTATTGGTTCTTACTTTTTTTCTCTCTAAGATTCCACATCAATATTAAAAATCGTTGATCTTTCTGACTATTTCCAAGGTGATTTAACACTTTGACAGTATTTTCTTTTTTTGTAAACTGCTTTGACTGTATTTTCTACTAGCCAGATGTATAATGTATGACCTAAATTTCTAATAGCCAAATGATCCACTTACATTGAATAATCATATCCCAAACTATGGCAAACTCACGTCTTTGGTACCAAAGTTGCATCATCCTTGATTCTGAAATTTCGACCATCAAACTTACTAAACTTTAACGAAAAGATATTTCTGTGGTGATAACGCTAACAGTCAACGTTAGGTTCATCAAACAAACGTGACTATGTGTATATTTAATGGAAACTAATTTAAACTCCGCTTTTTGCATAAATTTAACCGTTTAAATTATGGCTTGTTCTTTCTCTCAAGACGGCTATAGTTACTTTTAGATTAAACAAAATAGGAGAGCATGTTGTAGGAACTGGCACATGTGCATTTATGTACTAAATAAATGAAGCAACTTATAAAAGTATATCACGAAGAGTGGTTAACGGAGAGAGTGATATTTTTAGCTGCTTATATTAAAACGTAAAGTATTTTTTTACATAAAGTTAGGTTCTAGAACAAAACTAGAAAAGGTAAGTTAGAACATGTTTAACAAGGAGTTCTTATAATAGGTTCTTAGCGGAAAAACCGTCTCTTAAATTTTAACTAAAAAAATTAAGTTTCGGTTTTTAAATATGCTCATAGTTCCGGAAAATTAAGCATACTAACCACAATCTTTGGAAGCTCAAACCAACGAAAGGATTCACAAAAACGAAAACTGAACAATTAATTTTATAACAATGTTTAGAAAAAGTATAGTATAATTACAACTTACGAGTCAAAAAATCGGCTTTAAAATTAACTATTTTGGGATGTACGAGTGCGTCGTGAAAGCTGGCAATCAGAGTTGTTACCATAGTCACCAACTCTAAGCAATTTCTCTAAAAGGCGTTATACTTCTTATGACACTCCATCGAGGAAATATATAAATCCTGTTTCAAACTCTAAATAAAGGTATAAAAGCCTCTTTGTTGGCTGTGAACAAAAAAATGCTTCTTTGTTGGCACTTAGCTCCTAAAAGTACAATCCAAATTTCTGCAAACGATTCCACATAGAGCGGGTTACATGAACAAACATTTTTGTGGAATTTGATAATTCTAAAAGTTGAAAAAATTAACTAAATTTATCAAATATTTCTATATAGATTTTGATTAATTGTTATTGATTTGAATAGAACTCCATTGATTGTCATTATGTTTTACTCTCTCTGTTCCTAAAAAATTTATATTCTAGTTTTTTCACATTTTTTAATAAAACACAATAAATTTGCATAGTCTTTTGTATTTATCTTTTTCCATAATTTTAAACCAATAAAAAATCAATTAGTGCAATTAATTTTTTTTGAAGTTTATATTTGGTTAATAAAATATGCATTGAAAATGTAAAAAATGGATCTTTTAGAAACAAATTTTTTTCTAAAATATGTATCTTTAAGGAACGGATGAGGTATAAAGTAGGAAGTTAATGATGGTAGGATAAGAGGAAAGAGATAACAAAAATATACTATGTAATTAGTGTTGGATTAAAACTTCAATTATTTGTTCCCGAAAATATTAATTATTTTTTTCCTGAATTCTTTTTATGAATTTTCAAAAACTCCAAGTATATATTTGTTTTTCCGGGTACTAATAGAAGTATAGAACACATGTTAGTGATGATAGTTTTTTTTAACACTTCTCATATAGTTTTATAGTTTTTCTTTAATTATTAAAAAAATATATGCTATTAGTGTTAGATTAATATTTTAAGTTCTATCAGCTTTCTTTTAGTTTTGTAGTTTTTTGGTTGTGTGTTTGTATGTTTATTACACAGAATTCTTCTACCAATAACCCCCTTATACAAATCCAAGTCCTTTAGAAAAGTATCACCTGACAAGGGATGACCTTTATATCTGTATATATTAGTATATATTAGAGCATGATTATCGCACCCCGTATCTTAGCATTATTATAATTTTAAAAAGGAAAGTAGCATTAATGTGAAGCAACATATCTTAATTAGGGGTTACAAGAGACTGGTCTTCTGATACACATGTTTCCCTTTGCGCTTTCGTGTCTCTCCGTGTCTCTCTCCCTTCCTTGACTCCGCTTCTCTCTAGCTCTCATCAAGGACTCCGCATGTCTTTCTTCATCTCTCAGCGATCGGCTTCTCTTTCGGTGGACTGCTCGTCTCCGTTGGTGGACTCCTCGGTTTTCTCACTTTCCTCGACGACTCCGTGTCTCTCTAGCTCTCCTCGACGACTCCGCCTCTTTTTCTCCATCTCTCCTCGATGATGAATCATGCAGAGTCTCTGTCGGTGCCTCTCGTCGATGGTGAGAAACCTCTATATCTCTCTCGACAGCTCACTCCACCGAATGGAAAGACAAAACATAGATCTTTGATCTTTTTTAAAAAAATGAAATTTTAGAAAAAGCTTTGGTTAATTCTGAGTTCTTCAATTGTAGATGGGACTCCATTGAAGACACAATCAGAAATTTTCTGCAGAGAGAATCGATATTCTGTCCAAACTGAATACATCTAATACATTTGTTGTTTCTTCTGTTCAATTGATTTAAATCCTTTGATTCTGGTTATGGTTGAATCTCGCTCATAAATGTATTGGTTTGTGGTAGATAATGGTTGTATTTTAGGTGATAAATAGAAGTTATGTTTAGATAGAAATCGATGAAAATAAAGCTTATGTTTGATGTTCTTCAATTTTGATTTGTTTTGCTCTTCTGTCTCTTGATTTTTTTTTTGTTTTGTTTATGTCTGTGTCGTCAGATGGAGCTGCACAAATCCTTTTTGATTTGTTATGTGTTGGGAAGGTTGAAGAGATGAAAAATGTTGTTCTTGTTGCTAAACGAGAGACGCCAGATTTCATGGTGTATGAACCGGAGACCAACGAGCATGTTAGAGGTAATTAAAGATCTTGAAGATCAGTTCACAACTATTTGTGACGCGGCCAAACTCAGGGTTATTGGAAGCTGGTAAAGCTCAGTACACAGCATCTCCTAATGATCATAGTGGTAATGATCATAGTGGTAAGTCCATGAGAAAAAGTTGCAATCTTTTTATGTTTGTGACTAAACAAGTTTCTGTTGTGTGTTTGTAGCCATGAAGAAGGAATCATGTAGCTTTGCTCTGCTCTGGATCATCAAGATCTTCCTCTTCGAGATTATTGCTCACTTTTTCTGTTGGTTCCAAGGAGAGCGGGTCTGAAACTAGAAGTGATGTTTCAGATGAATCTTGCATGGTTTTAGGTAGCCACCAAACAATATTGGTCAAAAAAAATTTCAAGAACCCTTAAATAAAAAACTAGCATTGTATGACAACATCAATGTGTTTCCAAACAAAAGTTCTTAATTACATTTATATACTAAATCAATCAATAAGAGACCTTAATAGAGTTTGTGGGATAATCATGTTCTTAGATTGTTTTCAACCAACTATGAAGTTGGTTGAGTGTTTCGCGAGACTAGCTCTTAACTTCTGATGTAATTTCAAAAATATTTATCATTTTGTTGACTACAAAACCCATGTAATTGCCGACGAACGCGTTTCACAGAAGTATCTCGTTGAGAAAAAAAAATCGACAAAAATTTGTTGGGATACACTACTGAAACTTTGATGGAAACTCTTAAAATGAATCTCTTTTTTAAAAAAAAATGTATAAAAATTTGTCGAAAATTTCTGAACAGCACATAATAGTTGGAAATTATCGCTCTTAATAGATGAGCAGCAGAACAAATCGAACATCACAAATGAGAGAAATAATAATTACAAGAGTTAGTAAAAAAAGAGAATAACTATAAGAATCAAAGAGATCTTTCGCGTCATGTATGCTTAAACCTAATATATGCCAATGGTAATAGATGGATCCTCTGACTTTGTTAGACCATGTGGACGGATACATGCATGTAAATATATATATATTATCTCATATTTATCCTTTTTACTGAACGTGCATATCCGTGGCTTATTTAGTTAAATAGACGACGACGAGAAAAGATGTTCGACTCTTTTAGAGAGATACAAACTAAAAAATTATAAATTCGCCCACATATATACGTATATTTACTTAATGCATCTACAAGATTTTGACGGAGAAGAAAGAAGGCATGGTGCTTTGCTAAATCTATACTCTATAATATGTATTTACGTGCTTGAAAACGAACAGATATGCGTCGTGATGTGCACAATCAAACAAATAATAATTGACAAAACAAAGATAAATTAATCAAATAATTTATTCGGGAGTGAGTGTGAACGAATTGTGGATGTGAATTTAAAGAGGTCGCACCCTTTTCAAAGTTGCTAAGAAACAGATAGGCAATTTGATGGATGATCCCCCTACACGTTGGTCCCATTTAATTTTGGACCTCGTTGCTTTTACATAGTTTACATAGCTATCACAATTGTTTGGCTTTCGTTATGTCCACAAATTTAATGTTTTATATATCAGATAATATTTTAATTTTAAGTTATGAGTATTAAGAATACTTTATAGTATATTTTAAAATTCAGAATTTTATACATTTTTTGGATGCAACTTCATTATATATAATTACATGGAATTTTCATTAAACTTTTTTCAATGGATGGGACGATTTGTTTATTTATAAAATAAAAATGTATAATGACATTGGTGTTGAGTAATAGACACAAGCTTAAGGGTAGATAAACACTAGTTTAATTAATGATGCAAATTTTGGTAAACTTAATTAACGGTACATTCTTTTTGCTTTTGATAAATTTAACTTAGATACCTGGTATTAGGGCTGGACATTTTATCCGTTATATTTGATTCTATTCGTTATTCGTTTCGATTCGATCCGAAAATTCCGGATATCCGTAAACTTTCGAATCAAAGCAAATACTAAAATTCAATATCCGTTAAAATCGAAGCAAATCACAAATATTAAAATTTTGGAAAGCGGATATCCGATCCGATCCGTAAATATATAAATATATGTATATTTTGATTATATTTAAAATTTTAATTGTATA
>CAKOAT010059488.1:134948-175646 GCA_932364175.1 Eruca vesicaria subsp. sativa | reverse complement strand
ATATAAATTCACTAGTTCTTTTAAGTTTTATTTTATATATCATGCAAAAAAATATTTTTGCAAAGCAAATTTGTATCAAAATCTTAAGATTATTTGTACTAATTAAAATGGATGAAATATCCGTAAATATTCGTAAATATCCGCAAATATCTATTTATTTTCCGGATATCCGTTTTTCCGGATATCCGTATTTTTTCGAAGCAAAGCAAATACCAAAATTAGATATCCGTAACATTCGAAGCAAATCACAAATACCTTAAAAAACCCGGATATCCGATCCGTGCCCACCCCTACCTGGTATGCGTCTCTGCTGTTCTATGTCCTTTAATTTTGTTGAGTTGAATCTCTGAACTGTTCTCAAAGTCGTGTGGAAATTTATAGTTAAGACATAATGTTGCTGTGCACTGCATTATCAATGAATCATCTTAGTTAATGAACCGTGATCCATCTTCGGTGGTGTTGGTGCTATTACGCTCTCTCAATATAATGTAGATAGTGACTTGAAAAATCAGCTGAACCAGATCATAATTCATATGTGGTAATCTAGTTTTCTGGAGAGAATTAATACTACTGTATATTTGCATGTGAGGAGAGTAGATGTAAGTAGCTAGGAGGTCAAGCTTAATTAATAAATCTAGCTAGAGTTTCACGATCCCTCACTAGTTAACAACTACGAGAAAATAGCCGCTGGGCCATATTTCACGAGAAAATCCTCTAATAATTAATACTGTACATTTGCATGTGAGGGTAGGAGATTAATTAACATTACACATATTCGTATCGTATATTTTACGTTATATATTGCAAAGTAAAATCATTAAAAGGAATGAAGAAAAATGGACCATTTTTGGCCTTTTTTCCTTTTTCTTTTCCCAAACGTGTGGGCGAAGTGTGGGACTATTTTGTAGACTTTTTATTCTATGCTTCTTTATTGCTTGTTTCGGGCTTTTGCCTAAACGCCGTTTTTGTTTACTCGATTTCTTCCCTGTTCCAGTTTTAGTTTATTTTTGTTTGTAAAATAGTAATATTAATTATTTGTGAAAATTTTCTTAGTCGAATAGTTAACTTTAGTTATATTGAGCAGAAAAACTGAATATTGTTAACATTCAAACACTTTTCAGATATTTTGAATTAATCATGTAACATAGATATATATTTCCCCAATTTTCAAATTCATGTTCATTAATCTTTAGTTACAAGAGAAAAATATGCGTGTAAGAAATACTACGAAATTTCATTAGGTTGTGAGTAAATGTTTTACAATATTTATAACTTTGTATATATACTGTATATGATGTATATACAGTATTTATAACTTTAGTTACAAGAGAAAAATATGCGTGTAAGAAATACTACGAAATTTCATTAGGTTGTGAGTAAATGTTTTACAATATTTATAACTTTGTATATATACTGTATATGATGTCATCACGTGAAATTATTAGAAAAAGAAATTGATTCAGTTTTAGATATAAAATATGTTGATAATGGTTTTTAGTAAACTATTAGTTTTGATAGAAAACAGAAATGGATAAGAAAAAAAGAAATTTAAAAACCTTTTCTTTCTTTTCTTGTGTGAAAAGAACAATACAATATTGTAGTCAATACTTCCTTTGTTTCACTTTAATTGTGTTTTTGATTTTTTTTTGAAAAATTGGTTGAAATACACTGAGTTAAGATCACTTTTGAGTTTCACAAAAAAAAAGATCACTTTTGAAAAATACAGTCAATCAAAATATGGTAACAATATTTGGATTTAAGATTTATTGATTATTATTTTGCGGGTGGGTTGCGTTTATAAACTTCTATAAACAATTTTTAAATATTTATAAATGTTTTATGAAGGTAAATTTTATCTTTTTGGTAATAAAATTAAGATATTTATAAAAATACTATCATTTAATAGATAAATTCGATAAGTAATATCGAACTCGAGGTAAAGTTAGAATTTTTCCTTTTTTGTTTTGGTTTCATTTCTTTTTCAAGTTTCTATATAAATAGTTAATGTAATTTTATGTTTATGACAATTTGTATTTGATGTACGATTTTTTAATTAGTTGAGTTAGATGTAGTTATTAGTACTATTTTTATTCAAAAGAGATAGATCTTTAGTTGAAAGTTGAAATTAAGAGTTATGAAATTTGGTTTCTCGTTTCTTTGGATTTCATAGTCTTAAGTACAACTATTTTCATATATAAATAAAACCCTAAGGAAAAGGACCTTCGAGCTGTCGATTTCAGTGTCAACTCGAAACATGGCATCTTCTACTACTTCATTGACCAAAGTTCTTCCCCTCATTAAATTAAATTTGCTTATATTTTAATAGAAAGTGTCGACATTGAAATTAAGAATCTCACCAGAAAATTATTTTTCTAATTACAAGAAATGTGTACCGAATGACAACTGGGAGTTATATGTAAATTATTTGAAATGATGATTATTTTGAAGAAAAAAATTGTGGGATTAATTAACAAGAAATGAATATATAAGGCGTAAGATATTCAATTATGTGTTAGCATTTACTACGTCACGATTAGTCCGGAGTTAGGACACAGTGAAATTCCTTCATTTTGGATAATTTTATGCATAGTACTAAACGAACAATTAAATTTAAAAGAAAAAATGTATATACTAATCAAATAACAATGGTGCAAACCTCTTATTGCAGTTTTTAAATTAAAAAAAATTATTAATTCTTAGAGATATATGAGTTTGGAGTATCAAAATACAGTTTATTAAACAATTAGATAGATTAAGAGAAGAAAGTTCATGACAAATATTCAACATAGTACGAGTAAAAACCGGTCAATAGCGTAGAAAAAATAGTTTATGTAAATCCAATATCAATTATATAATCATTTATACAACTTTCTCATAACAATAATATCACAATAAATCATCATAAATATGAATAACAATGATAATAACTAAATAACTAGATGTTATGGAACTTCCTTTTCACCAGCTTCTAGAAACAAATAAAGAATCGTTGATATGTGATTTTAAGAAGCAGGAAAATATATTATCCTGTGAGTATTGTTAGGTTTTCTAGTTTAACACTAACTAAATTATGATATACGTTTTTTTTGTCAACTACCCATTTAACTAAAATAATTTGTGGTAAAATAAGTTGATTTGTCTGTATTTAATCTATATGAGAAAAATATGATATTTGTTCTTCGACTTTTTTTGCTAACGAGTCTGTCCAACTATTCATATCCAAGGAATATGAATCAGGTTCATATCCTCTAAGTCCTTATGTAGTCTCTGAAACACCTCAAATATCCGTCGAAAATGCTAGTCAGTCCATCGGATTCTTAGTCATGTCAACTAGGTCCAAGCAGTCCGTCTTAAAATGGATTGAGGTTATCTTCTTGTCTCTCATACATGAGGGTGCCTAAAGTAAGCCTTCTATCTCAGTATGTCAAGCTGAGAGGTTCCTGCCGCACGCCCGTAGTCGGAGAGATTCAAAACGTATTTGATGCTTACGACTCCACCTTAAACCACTGACACTACCATTGTCTATCCATGGCGCGCCAATTTGGCACGTGCGGCTTCGAGGTATCCAAGGAGGCACTGTCTCAACATGTGTAGTAGGAGGTCTTCATGATCCTCGTTTTCTTTGTCCTTTTTCATAGCCTTTCACCAATATTCTACCCCAAGGGACGCATGTTGGAGAGTGTCAATCAGAGATACAACTTTTCCATTAAAGAGTTTGTCGTTCATCGCCTTCCAAATATATCAACATATCCATGAAAAGGTATTGAATTGCGGTCTCCGTGAAACCACTTATTTTCTCCTTTGTGTCTTGTTGTTGATTGCTCCAGTGATCGTTAGGTTGTCAGAGCAGATTCTGAGATTCAAAATCTCCTGAATCGCTGCCATGTAAAGTCCCTCTCTGACCGCCATAACTTCAGTAAGTAATGGCGAGTCGACGTAGTCATGTACCATTGATCCTTACCTCAATGCCAGAGTCGATGGTCTCAAAATGACCCAAGCCAAGCTCAACTTTTTTGGGTTCCATCCCACGTTGCGTCTGTCTTATAAGTAGTGATATCAAGATTAAGTTGGTTCGCCTCATTGGATCTGTCAATCTGCGATCTACAGTGAGTCTCATGAACTTTAATTCTCATAAGTTGTGCTTCATTCAATTTCTTGCTAGTGATAATCTTTTGGTTGAAATTTCCTCAGGTTGTGAGCTTTTGTCTTCGAAGATGAGTGAGTTTCAGACCTTCCAAATTGACCAGCATATCCAGGGGAGGATGGTGCCCGGGATTCCCGTTGGTGGAAGACATATAGTTGCTCGAAAGTGAACCACTACTAATTGAAAATTGTCTTTTTCAGCTATGAGAACTGCTTCTGTTAGAGGAGTATTGAGCCATACCTGCCTAGCAAAAGGACAACAGAAGAAAATATGCATCTGTGATTCTATTTCTTTGCATCATGGGCATCTAACCTTTGAGTTGATTCCTCTTCTTTGCAAGCCCAAGAAGCAATGCATCTTTAATTATAAAATAGAGAAAAACTTTCATCTTAAGTGAGCATGATCCTGACCAGATATCTTTAACCCAATTGAACTCATTGGTTGGTCTACTAATAATTCACTCTTGAGTACTGTTAGCTACTGAATTGTAGTCTGATTTCGTAGAGTATCCGATGGGAGAGGGTTCCATGTGTAGCTGTATTCTGCTCCTTTTTGGCTTGGTTTGAGGCACTCAATTTTCTCAGAAAACGCTGGTAAAAAATTTCTCGATCCTCTGCTTGTTCCACTTGAGATCATTGGTTAGCATGTCCGATACCCTTAGGTCTAGAGCTTCTTTTTCTTTAGGACCAAACGGCTTGATCTGTTCACTAAGAGATATCCATGAATCCTTTCAGACCTTAGTTGTTAGACCATTTCTAGTTGCCTTTCCTAGGTTATCTTGTAATAAGTTTTTATCGTGAAGGATTCCCCTCCACCCATGTTAACAGTCTGAGGGAAGCTCCACCTCTAGGAAATTCTTCTTGTGACAATACTTTCTCTTTAATACTCTTTCTAGTAAGCAGTCTGGTACAGTGATAATTCTCTATGAAATATTATTTAATAGGGCTTGATTAAAAAGCTGAATGTCCCTAAAACCTAGACTATTCTCTGCTTTTGATTTAGAGTCTGTTCCACGAGATCCTCACATTTGCTTCTTATTGTCTGTTCCATCCCATGAGAACCTTGTTAGAGCATATTAAATTCTCTTACACATACTCACTGCCAACTCAAAACATGACATTGTGTAGGTTCAGCATAGTTATTTTTCCTGCCTTGGAGAGGCATCGAGATGACCAGCTTGTGGTTCTTTGGCGAATGCTATCTACAATGGCTATGCATAGATTTCTTTTCCGCCTGCAAAAATGTTTAAGTGCTCCTAAGTAACGTTCATTCTCCTCCCTCTTGTGTTATCCTGAGTAATGTTTTCGCTTCTTCCTTTCTAAGCAAGGGAGTTTGCTTCGACAAGGTGATTGCTGATTTTTTTCTATTTAATTGTTGTCTTGAAGCTTCTTCATATTTCATGAGAATTTTCACTAACATCTGACAGAAGCTAGGCTTGGCAGAGAAAAAAATATTGTATCATCAGCAAACAGGTCGTTGACATGTGGACAACCTCTTGCAACTTTAACTCCTTGTAAAGTTTGTTATCTTTCCGTTTTTTTTTTTTGCATAAACCTGATAATACTTCCCCACATAACTGAAAATATATGGGGATAGGGGGTCAACTTGTCTGATTCCTCTATTGGGTTTAACTGAACTCTACACATTATCGATGACTAGATATGAGTATGAAACTGTTGTAATGCATTCCATTATCCACATTATCCTTTTGCTGTGAAAGCCTAACTTCTGTAGAACTTGTGATACAAAGTTCCATTCAGTCCTGTCATAATCTTTACATGTTTGTCTTCATATCGATTGAGCATTGCTTTGTAGCTGTAAACATCTTTAGGTACTGAAGAACTTCGTGAGTAATCAACACATTGTCTGTGATTGATCTTCCAGAAATGAAAGCTGATTGATTCCCTCTTTGCTTCCATGTTCTTCGGAATCAGTCTAACATAAGTATGGTTACTGTTTTTGCGAGGGATCCTGACAAGAAAAGCTGCTGGATTTCTTGAACTACAACTGATCCTATTACTTCCCAGTTGGTCTGGAAGAAAGCAGCCGAGAACCTACTCGGTCCTGGTGCATTTTCCGGGTGGATAGCGAAGGTAGCTTCCTTAATTTCCTTACCAGTTGGATTTCGATTCAGCATCTCATTTGCTCATCTGTGATGCATGGATGGAATGCTTCTTGAATTGTTTGGGATCAATCTGACGGGATGAAATGAAGAGTTGGGCGTAGTAAATGAAAACTACTACTGAGATTTTTTCTTCTTCCAAACATGGTAAGCAATTTTCATCCGTCAATTTATTTTTTGTCTTTCTTCCTTTGGCTGATCCAATGTTTGCGTCTCTTAAAGATAACCACAATTGACGGCTTCTTTGCTTCCAAAAGTTCTCTACTTCCTTTTAGGTCTTGAGAAGCTTCATATTTAACTCGTGAATGAGGGAGTTGTTAACGACATGATTTGACATTGCTTCATTTAAGTCTTTTTTCATCTTCTCTAAAAACTTGTCTGCTATTTTCGTGGAAAGCTTTACTCCATCTATAGATAGCTTTGCAGAAGAGAGACAGCTTCTCCACCACCTGAAGGTGAGCATGGTTCTTGCACAGATCTTTGATGAGTTCTTTAATTTCCTGGTTGTCTTCTAAGCATCTGTCGAATCTAAAAATTCCATTCCTTCTTTTCCTCCTCGTATCCAGGAAGGAAATTAGCAGACGGTGATCTGACCCTTCGTATCTTAAATATTGACTGAGTCAGGAAGGGAATATATAAGGTGTGTATGTCTTTTACCTCTCCACGATAAGGGAAACTCCCGCAGTGTTTTAAATCACAAAGATCATGCTTAGATAGGAATGAGTTGAAAGCGAAAAAAAATGTCTTATGCTCTTTCAGGATCGCCACACTTCTTTGAGTTGTCAATAATCTCATTAAAGTCTCCTGTGAAGAACCAAAGTACTGAGCTGCGACCTTGTAAACTAGAGAACACATTCCATCCCTATTGTCTTTTTGATTGGTCTGGCTCACCATATATTACGTAGAATGGAAATAGACCCCTTAGAAAAATATATTTATATCGATGTAGTTTTTAGAGACTGAGAAAACCATGAGCTTAATTTCCTTCTTCCAGATAAGGATTTGCCCACCTCCCTCTGGTGTCTCTGGTGGCCTTGTGTAGTACTTCTCTGAATTCAGCCATTGTCGTTCTTTTATAGTTTTCTCATCAGAGTGTTTTTTTTTTTCATTAAGAAGATAATATCAGATTTGTTCCTTCTATTGATCTCTTTTATACTTTGACTGTCGTGGGGTTCCTCTGTCCCAACAGTTCCAGCTCACAATGATTAAGGATCCGGATGTAGAGAAACCCGAAAATCCTCTTTCTTCCTAGACATTTGATGGATTAATTGGATTGATGGATTGTTCCTTCTGTTTGAAATAACTTTGTTTGTAGATAGGGTTGGCTTTATCTTTTGCTCCGGGCTAGGTTTTTAGCACGTGAATTTTTTAGACTTTATCTCTTATAGGGGTAAGATGTTTGGACTAACTGATGTTGATCTGATATTTGCAGGTCTTCCTCTTCTTCTCCTTGTAGGTTCATCCTCTTCAAATTCCTCACCCATTTCATCGTCAACTTGGTTTTGCTCGTAAAGGTTTTCCTCTGATTGCTTCACCAAGACTAAGTGGGTGGGGGTTAGGGTTCTTTTGTTTCCACTATTCACCTCAATTGTTGTGCTTGGAACATGTGGTAGAGATCCATTTGATGCCAAGATTCTTGCAGTAGTTTCTTCCATTTCTCCTCGAGCGTCTCTTGCTAGAACCCTAAGGCATCTCGCTGCAACTTTAGTTGGCTCAGCACAACTAAGATACTCCTTGTAGACTCTCCATTATTTTCTCACTTGTATGCTTTTGATTATTTGTTAGGTGTTCAACCTGTGTGATTGGGGTTGATATGCATGGTGCTCACGCTGATGAAGTGTGGGGGTTTGAAGAGCTGACTTCTTCGCTTGGTTCACGGTTCTTCTTTACTATCCTCTCCTGCAATTCTCTCTGAGGAGAATGGGCCTTCCTATGAGAGGATTCATACGGGTGGTGTCTTATGCTTTTCATGTAAGGAGGAGAGGGAAATCATGTCTGCTCAACAACATCATTTCTTTCTCTTCTCGGTTGGATTGGGTTTTCTAAAGAGAATTCCCTCACTTGTGAAGGATTTTTAGTTTTCCTAGTACTATCTCTCTCCCCAAAATTTATCCCATGTCTATCAACTCTGTAGTAAAAGTCATTGTATGTTTTTATTTTGTCGTTGTTTTCAGTTGTCTGTCTTGGAATTGCAGACCTTAAATGGTATTCTTCGGATGTCTCTTTTGTTGGTCTATCAGTCTCCAGATGTTTGAATTGAGGTTGATTCTTTTATTTCCTCTGCTGCTAAGGCGGGAAAATGAGCACTCTTATGGGAGAAAATGAGGCAGATGGAACAATGGTTCTCCAAAAGTTAATACTCAAGGGTAATCATGATTTCCTCTCCAGATACATGCTCGATGATGGTCTCTTTAATGAGTGGTTTCAAACCATTTACCAAAACTCGAGCCATTGTTGATGTTTTTGTGAGTTCATGCTTCTCTAGGGTTCTCAGCTTCTTACATATACTTATGATCATTGTTTCATGCGACAAAATGTAGAGGTAGTCCCTTTATAAGGATCCATAAGGGTATGAAGGAAGGGAACATGTCCGAGATGACAGGCTCCCACCTCTGTAGGATAACCATTCAGTACCCAAAATGGTAAGCTCTGTTGCATAGAACATTTGTGGATCTTCTTCCTTTCAAACCTGAACTGAAAACAGTTATGATCTAGGTATGAACCAACCACCCTTCCTTGTGTATTCCATTTCCTGGACAGAGAGGGTATGAGGGTCACGATACGCTGTTCGTGCGGGTTAGTGAGCCTTCCAATCAGGGTAAGAGAGTTTTCTTCAATCAAATCTGAGATATCTAGTGATGGTGCTCTTATCCTCTTGACCTGATATTGCGGGTCTTCTATTGCTAGGCCTTTTCCTTTCTCAGCTGCAGTAAGTCTTCTTGCCATCTTGAGCTTGCTTGGTAAAGAAGATGTAAGTATTAATGGGATGACCAGCATTTACTGAAGAAGTTCCAAGTTGACTCCGAGTAATACAAATCTCTGAAGTCGGTTTTAGAAGGTATTGAATCGAATAGAGGTTAGATTTGAGATTTTTTTGCACTTGTAACTGTATCTCGAATGTAGAAACTTGAGTAGATCTACAAAATATTAGTGAAAGTGGATCTGGAATGTATATCGGTTTCTTGGAAGATGCTTCTTCGAGTAAACTTTTAGGGCTGAGGAGGGTAGCGTGCTAGTGAAATTTGAAAAACTTTTAAAACAAGGAAGTCTAGAAGTATAGTCACCATCCTCAGACCACATGCTACAAGAACCATGTCAACGCCTCGAGTCTCGTACCTTGGAGAAAAAATCTCGACCATGTGCCAATAAGGTGACAGTTATTATCACATTCTAACTATATATAATTTAGAAAATTAATATATTTTAACTTTTTTAATAAGTAAAGTTTAAACATTTTAATTTTAGTGTATTTGAAAACTTAAGTATATAATTTGTATTTGTATTAGATATGCAAATTATATATTACTTAATTTAAAAAAAAAATCAACATGTTTGCTATAAATATTTAATAAAATCTTTATAATTGGTTTGGAATGTTGTGATATATATATATATATATACTTATATACTTATTTGATAAATTTTAAATCATAAAACTTAATTTATGTCACTTTATTGACTCTAACATTTTATTTGTATAAAATTTATTCGAAGTCGACTTAGACCAAACATAATCTTGTATTAATAATTATATGTTCTTAACAATAAAAACCATCAAAGAAAAATCTAATAATAAAGCTTTTTAAGTTTAAAAGAATGCAAATTTTATTTATGAACATATAAATAAAATAATCCATTTAAGTTAATTAAATTTATATTTGAACAAGAAACCTAACACCCTTTGTTCTAGTTTTCAAAGAACTGTATTTCAACCCTGGAACTGATCCGCTCTTACTCGCCGTTCTATGGTCGGCGTAGTATTGTATCTGCTAGATCTCTGGTAAGCAAATGATTAATCAAACGGGTGGGATCAGGATCATCTATATCAGTATGGAATGATCCTTGGCTCCTAGGCACACGTCCGAGACCAGCAAACTATAAATATCAAAATCTATACCCTCATCTTACTGTGGATTCCCTCATTAATCCAACGTTACAGACATGGGACTCACAAGTAATTAGGTCACTTGTGAATCGGAGGATGCGAAGATTATAGAAAGCATACCTTTGAGTAGGCATCGACTGGTAGATAAAAATGGATAGCATTTCACTATTAATGGAAAGTATACTGTAAAATCAGGTTATCCAGTAGAAATAGTATATCCAGTCGGAGGGATGCCACTGTACGGACCCCCAATCACCCCTTTAAAAACTCACTCTTGGAAGATCCGCTGTCTACTCAAAACGAAATATTTTCTCTGGCAGTTACTCTCGGGATGTAAATCAGTAACGAAAAATCTACAGAGTAGGGGTATGCAAGGTGATGTTCAGTGTGCCAGATGTGGAGCAAGCGAGGAAAAAAAATCATGTGTTTTCGAATGTTCCCGGACGGTCCAAGTTTGGGCGCTTTCAAAGGTCCAATCTCATCCTGATATTTTTCATCTAAGAGGCTGTTCATAAACATGGATTACCTATATTGGAGGATGTCCCGGGATATGGACGATCATCAATTTTGCATGAATTTTGTGGTACATTTGGAAGGAAAGAAATAATAAAGTTTTTAGCAACATTGATGTGGATCCTATAGACACGCTGAAATTGGCAGAGACATAATGTTTACTTTGAATGGAAGCCCATGCCTCACTTACAAATGAGATTTCTAGGGTGTTTGAGTTTAGACATGTTAGTTTACCTTTGATTCCGGGTCGTTGGTGTTTTACGGATGGGTCATGGAAAGCTCATGACATAATTTCTGGACAGGGTTGGTATAACACATTACAAGGCTACATGGGATTAATGGGAGTAAAGAATACGAGAGCTAACCTCTTGCCATTACACTCAGAGATAGAATCACTCATTTGAGCAATGGAAAATATGAAGAACTTATAGTACGTCAATATCATGTTACGTTCCCGACGAATAATATTCAATTGGTGAAAATGGTTCATGCACTAGAATAATAACCAATCTTTTCGAATTATTTGGAAAACATCAAGATCCTTTAAGAGAGTTTTAATCACTCACAGATCATTCATATTCTCCGAATGTTAAATACCAAGGCAGACATCTGGCACAAAGTGCCAGAAACAATTGTGTGTAGTTGTTTATATGGATTCACAGTTACCAACGTGGTTTCTAGAGTTTTCATAGAGTCTATTTAAGTTGATGACAAAAAAAAAATATTTTGCAATATCTAAACCTATGAAAGATAGTATAATTTGTTTCATCAATGAATTAAGTATTTTAGTCAAATTGAAAAGTACATACATTAAAAATATAGGATCTAATGTTTTGTATTGTTTGGATTCAAAATTAATTATTGTATTGTTTGGAAACACATTTAGTAGTAGTATAAGGGAAAGAATATTAATTAATTTGAGTGAGTTTAATTTATAGTAGAGAGGAGTGTATTTTATTTAAGTACTTACAGAAAAATAGTTGGGTCTATGAAAAAGATTATGCTTTAATAAGAGATATTAATTTTAATTTTATAATAAATGAAATTACTTTGCAGTATCTAAACCTGTGAAAGAAATTTATACTTATTTTTTGAATTGTTTAATAAATAAATTGAGTATTTTAGCCAAATAAATGAGATAAACTACAATGTAGGATCTAATGTTTTGTATTGTTTGAATATAAGATTAATTATTGTGTTTTTTGAAAACTCATTCAGTAGTAGTATAAAAGAATAAATATTAATTAATTTAGATGTTTTTAACTATATAGTAAAAGAATGTAAACTTTCAAAAAGTAGGGTCCATGCGAATAATTATGTTTTAATAAGAGAGGTTAGTAAATTAGCTGAACGGTTAATATGTCTTATTAGTATATTAGTATATATATGCTCTATTTCACATTGAAGCTTAGTCTCGCATGAAGAGGATACACACTTCAATAGATAAGAAAAGAGATCAAACCATCTTTACGTACACAATTACCATCAGAGCTTCGCATGTGATGAACTATCTGGAGAGTATCTATACTATTGTAAACTTTATCGTTATGTGCTTTCAAGTTTCTTTAGTGCTTTCAAATGCAGTATATTATTGTAGATATGGCTTTCATAAACATTTACAATATACACAGAGGTTATAAAGACATCATCAATGCGTGTAATACTAATTCATGTACTCACTATTTAGATATACATTTTATATGAATAGCTCGGGCAACATTAAAAAAAAGGGTTGATCACATTTACCCGTACCCAAGTCTAAAACACTGTATATACTTGAATAAGAGCATCCGCAATGGCGGTCTTTAGCGGGAGGTCCTTTGAAAAAAAATAATTAAATAATCACAAGATCCCATTAAAAATTAAAGATTATATCCAAAAAATCCTTAAGTAAGGATTTTTTTTAGTGAATTCTTACACGTGGCAATCCGTGATTTGTTAATATTTTTTTAAAAAAAAATTGAAAAAAATAATAATTAAAATTCAAAAAATATTTTTCCTAAAGATTCCAAATGAATAACACCAGTGTGGATGGTCTAATAATCTATATTATAATGATACACTTTAAAGGCTCCTTAAGGTGTCCACATAGGCAGATTGTGGGTCCCACATTTTTATATTAAAATAGATAGTTTTTTTAAAATGACTACAAACAAAGAATATGAGTTTAGCCAAGTGGTCTAAGGCCCCATGTTTGGTCTGCAAGGGCATGGGTTCAATTCCCACTGCTCTCATGCATAGATATTTTTTAAACAGAACAGTGCTTTACCCCTAGATGTCCAGTCAATAGTCTTGGTAAGATGGTCACAAACAATGAAATACATTTTAGTCAAGTGGTATAAGGTGTTTAATTAAGTATGTATAATTGTGGGTTCAAACCACACATCTATCATGTATTTTTGATTTTTTTATTTAGGTTATTATCATATGGGCTTTTTGTTTATAAGGTTCTTATGTTTTTTTGTTTGGCTTATTGTTTTAAAGATCAAAATAGTTGTATAAACCCTAAACCTTAACAAGTTCAAACCCAAAATAGTTAAAAATGAATCCAAAACAAACAATAAAAAAAAAACAAAAAAACAAGTCTCACGTGGTTGCCTACGCGGATGGCTTAAAGAACCTTAAAACTATCATATTATAATATAGCTCAACCCAAAAATAATAAAAAATAAATCCAAAAACGAACAGACCAAAGAAAAACAAAAAACAAAAAAGTGAATTCCACGCGGGTGCATACGTGGATGGCTTAATGAGGGTTGAATAATATAGATTAGGAGCTCAAAAAGTTAAATCATTGCACATATTTCCTAATATATATTTTTAAAAATTTGTATGTGAGATAAAATAAAATAAAACAGCAAAAATTAATTATTTTCGTTATTTATTAAATGAATATATAATTTCTCTTACATTTTAATAACTACTATAATTTCCTTAAAAACATTCCTCACCACCGATTTCAGACTCCGGCGAATGGATTCCCACAGTCTATGACGCCGTAGATAAAAATGCCACATCATTTATGAACAAAACTCAAACTTACAAAAAATCATATATAAAAGCATATCTAATGAAACTTAAACAACGAATATTAACTTAATTAAGATTATTTTCAAATTCTTAAATCATTTAATACAAATATAAATACTATAAATATAGAATTATATCAAGTTTTGATCTACGATATAAAAACTATTTACAGCAAAAAAAAACACACCTACTTTTACACACTAAAAACTATATTATAGCCTAACTATTCCTATAAACCTTACTTCGCATATAAATAACATTTAACACATTCCTAAAAAATTTCAAAAAATTGTATGTGAAATAAAATAAAATAAACAACAAAATTTAAGTAAGTTATTTATTAAATGAATATGTAATTTCTCTTACATTTTANAAAAATTGTATGTGAAATAAAATAAAATAAACAACAAAATTTAAGTAAGTTATTTATTAAATGAATATGTAATTTCTCTTACATTTTAATAACTACTATAATTTCATTGAAAACATTTATCACCACCGACTCCAGACTTCGGCGAATGAATTCCCGCAGTCGATGACTCCGTAGATAAAAATGCCACATCATTTATGAAGAAAACCCAAACTTACAAAAAACCATATATAAAAACCTATCTAATGAAACTTAAACAACGAATATTAACTTAACTAAGGTTATTTTCATATTGATAAATCATTTAATACAAATATAAATACTATAAATATAGATTATATCAAGTTTTGACATACGATATAAAAACATGAAATTTTCCATTTCATTATTAATTGGTTTCATTAGAAGAATCCACTAAACCAACAATAGAAAAAAATACACGCAAACATAATGATTCCGGCCCCGCGCTTGCGCGGGGAATATGCAACTAGTAATAGAAACGAATCAGTACAGATATCAAATCTGAATCTCAATTAATCCACCAAATCGTAATATACATATAGATATAATAACCTAATGACCTTGCACGACGGTCTTCTCTGAGCTCGTTGACGATGACAGAATTTTTAAAAACTGAATATTTGATTATTACTTTTTGTATGATAAAATACTAGTATCAGAGTATACATTAACAATGTAAATTATTGAAAGGGGGAAGGAAAAAGGCAAAATAAATGACGGGTTTAGACTTGGTAGTTAGCTCCGGCTTCAATGAATGGTCAAGTGGGATTAGGTTCCGGGTCCCACTCTTCTTTATCGTTTCCCCACCGTCCGGTAGTGCCACCGTTATGCCGTGCCGTCAACACCGTTGACCTCAAGACAACGCTTCTCGTCTTTTACTGAGACTCACGTCGTCCCTTCTCCGTTAACTTTCTACTAACGGCTACTTAACGGATATCCGTGAACTGTTATGATAAATCTACGCTCTAAAACGTTAATCGCCACGTCACCGTTTCGTTCTTACCCCTTTTATCCTATGACACGTGTTCTTATCTGACGCCATCCATGGAGGCATTTTCTTATTTACACCGTTTCTTTGGCTGCATCTAAATTTTGGACAACTTTTCTGAGGAAGAAAAAATATTTAGGACAACCTTTCATACAATTTTCTAATAATTTTTGAAAAAACTAACACAGATAATATTGAGATCAAATCTGACATTTACGGACCTCCAAAGATCAATTTGTAAATGAAATCCATATAACTAAAACTAAAACTAAAAGCAATTCATTTAAGAAATAATTTTCAATATGTCATACAAAACATAAATATGCCTAAACATAAATACACATTGAAAATAAGGAAATACAAACATAACTACAATTTAATTGAAAATAATGACAATTTTTTTCGGTACATCCATTAAATAAAGAAATCATCTGCAGTGATTTTTTAGTTTTTTTTTTCTTTTCAGTATCATGTATCACAATTACGTGATTAGTATAAACTAAATCATTACGCATTTCCGCAAATAAAATACCAACTAATATAAAATTAAACCCAACAGTTGCTTGGTCATTTCAGAAAAAATATTATATAGGTAGAAGTTATAACATTTGACAAAAGAGTGATCCCTCGTTGAAAATAGAAACCTTTAGCTAAGACTTTACACAACTTAATTAACCTTATATCTTTTGTCTTTTTATATACTCTCCCTTATTGTCTTTATATATACTCTCCCTTTAATTTTATTTTTCTCTACCTCTATCTCTCTTTGTCTTCAAATGGAAGAACACTCTCAAGATGGCCGTGAAATTGCGTTCTTGCACTCCGGTGACTTTCCACAGAGAGATTCAACCTCAAAGGATCATCAACCAAACGAGTGTTCGGTGGAACAACATCACAAGTCGTCCATTAAAGAAGTTGATTTCTTCCCTGTCAAAAGTCAGCCGTACGATCTTGGCCATATGAGAGCTACGACGGTTGGATCTTCTGGTTTGAACGTAAGGTTTATACATAAAAAAAAAACATTTGAATATATATATATATATTGGACGTTATTCATCTCATCGACTATACGTCATATTAGGATGAATTAGTTCTGATGAATTCAAGAACATCAAGTGATGATGGCGATGACAAAACCAAAACCCAAGTAAGTATTTCTAAATAGTTTATTTCAGTTCGTTGGAAGTTCATTGTTTCTATTGAGAATTATGAATAATTCACTTATAAACTCAATTTTACAAACTATGTTGAAACAAAATAATCAGAAAGTAAACATGTTTTATGCACACTTATTTGATCATTTTGCTAATTTTAATTTCACAATAATATTGTAGATTCTTGCGAGTTCACAAACTGTTTGATGTATGGTCATTAAGTTGATGTTATTGAAAATAATAATTTGCAGATTAGTAGACTGAGATTGGAGCTAGAGAGGCTTCACGAGGAGAATCACAAGTTGAAGCATTTATTAAATGAGATAAGCGAGAGTTACAACGACCTTCAAAGTAGAGTTTTGTTGGCGAGACCGACACAAGTGGAAGGTCTTCAACAACACGAGGTACTTAATTGCTCAAATCATAAAATTGATCAAATGATTCGATTTATTACTAAATTAAATCATGTTTATAGTGTACTTTTATTACTGAAATAGTTTATTGGTCTTAGTTGCATCGGGATTGATGGCACTGGACTTATTTCGGTTTCATATTGAAACCATTTTTACGCACTTGATGGCGTAGTTCCTTTTTGTGTACTCAGTTTTTTTCATATCCAACCAAAATGCCTAAATTTGTAAAGCCATAAGCAAAACAAATAAATGAACCTTTTATTGTTTTATAAAGGGACAAATAAATAATGACTCGCCCAGAACAAGTTTATTTCTTAAACTAAGATTTAATGGAAAATTAAGTTTAGAATTTCTGAGACATTTCAAACTAAGAAAACCTTAATTATTAGTTAAAGCAACGTACGACTCCTTAAAAAAAAAATTGAGTCTTTACCTAAATTTTTTTCGTATTTTTAACGTTTTAATTTGTATGTGTTGATTATCCTATATATATATATATATACATGTGTGCGTGTATATTTATCTTGTCTTTGCATCAATCCAAACTTTGACTTGAAACAGCTTTGAGCCCTTGATCAAATTAAATTACTAACAATAAGCTGAAAAAAATTGTGGGTGTAAACTCAGTCTATTTTCTTTGGATTCGAAGAAACTAATTCTTTTATTATTGTTTGTTTCGTAAAACAGGACATACTTCAAGTTATTTCTTCAAAAGCTCTAGAGGATAGAAAACCAACGGATATGAACAATGAGGTTCCGGGCACCACCTTGAAACGGCGGTCTCCGGATGACGTGGATGACCGTGATCTTCACCGAGGCTCACCAAAAACTCCAAGACTAGAGCAAAACAAAAGTACAAATCATGATGAACAACAAAACCATCATGATCAATTACCATTTAGGAAAGCTAGGGTTTCCGTACGAGCGAGATGTGATGCCACCACGGTAACTTTCTATTTACATCTATTCTTTCATTTTTATTTACATTTATTGGGGACGAAACGATTCTATGTGATTATTTGATAGGTAAATGATGGATGTCAATGGAGAAAATACGGTCAAAAAATGGCCAAGGGGAATCCATGTCCTCGCGCTTACTATCGTTGCACCATGGCCGTTGGATGTCCTGTCCGTAAACAGGTTAGTTAAACATCATAACTATATTGCTATACCATATAATGTTTAATCTAACAAAAGTTTTGGTTTATTAACAAAAAAAATCTGAATTGTACATAAATGTGATAGTTTCGATGATAAGTTTTTTTTTAAAATGAAAAGCACCAACATAAGCGAAACATTACAATTTGGTATTGATTTAGAGCCATAACATGAAAACTAACGTTTATAAACTTCACTAAAGCTTATTGTACAAATCTTGGAAGTTTATAAAAAAAATGTTAGAAAACTTTACAAATAATGAAAACATTTCTTAAATCCTTGATAACAAAATATACTAGTCCTGAAAACAGAAGTACAGTGGTGTAATATTTTATTAGAATAGCCCATTGCTTTATGTAATAAAATGATATATAGCATGCTTACTTGTATTCACATCTAGGTCCAACGATGCGCCGAGGATACAACCATCTTGACCACAACGTACGAAGGAAACCATAACCATCCTCTTCCACCGTCAGCCACAGCCATGGCCGCAACCACCTCCGCGGCAGCCGCCATGCTCTTATCAGGTTCCACCACCAGCAACCTCCAACAAACCCTCTCTACCCCTTCCGCCATGTCATCATCATCTTCTTTATACCAGAACTTCCCATACACTTCCACAATCGCTACACTCTCCGCCACCGCTCCTTTCCCCACCATAACTCTAGACCTCACCAACCCGCCTAGACCGTTACAGCCACCGCCACCTCCGCCGCATTTTATGAGCCAGTATGGTCCCGGACCATATTTAACAAACGCTAATCAAACTAGGTCTATCAATGATAATTACCAGCAGTTATTATTACCTAACTTATCGGGCCCACAAGTACCACCACGTGACATGGTCGAAACGGTTAGAGCTGCGATAGCAACGGATCCGAATTTCACGGCGGCGCTTGCGGCGGCGATCTCAAACATAATAGGAGGAGGTAACGACAATATTAATAATAATAATAATAATAATGAAAATAATAAAGTTGATGCAAAAAGTGGAGGGAGTAGTAACGGAGATTCGCCACCGCTTCCACAGTCTTGCACCACTTTCTCCACCACCTAAATTAGTATATATACATCGTATCTTCCGTTTATCTTATCACATGTGTTTATCTTATCATTATTACTACGCACACACATACAAAAATACATCGTGCCTTCAGCTTTATGGTGTATATTATATATGTATACATATAGATATGAATGATATGGAGATTAATGAGAGTTTGTAGGGTTTTGTTTTTGACCGAACTCGATCTTGGCTATCGTTTGTTTGTTCTTTATTTCTTGTGTATTATTATTTTCGTAGCAATGATATGTATATATCCTAAATATTATAAGAACATGCTGTTGTATAAGTATATATATGTAATATGACTAACATTTTTCTTACATGTACTAAATAAGATGCTTGCCCTATTCAGATCTCACACCCCACTGAGAATTCTATCAACTTCATTATCTGGTTGAAGTATATTATAGTATACACAAGCTGGAGAGAGCAGTGCTGGTCCTAAGAAACTTTGGGTTGAAATCAAACTATAATTATGAGACTATTAATTAAAAATAAAACACACAAACTTATTGTTACCACTAGGAGATCGAACTTCTAACCTTTCATTAGCAAAATATCAAATTTTATCTGCTACGCTACAGAACCTTCTATGCAAAACAAAACCGAAATTTTAGATATTTTAAAATGGATTGGAAGCACATGCTCGTGCCGCTTCTGTTGAGGGTTGGCACTACCAACTTGTCAAATTTTTAGAATGTATATTTATCCGTTAATTGATTTCAAATTTTGTATGTACTTCTTAGAAAGTACACTATTATACTTAATAGTATAGTGTACACAACAAGATAGAAAGTCTACTCCATAACTATCCACGGTCTAATTTTCCAATTTTTTTTTTTTTTTAAATCAAACTTAACTTGCCAAATTTTTAGAATAGGATTTTTATCCGTTAATTCATTTTCAGTTCTTAATCAACAAATTTAAAATTTGTTTTTAAAAATAAACAGAATTACACACGTATCATATACATGTACATTATTTACTAGAAAGCACACAGATGGAAAAGCCTCTTTAAGGCCCAATAACGTTATGAAAAACATGGGCCAATCTAAACACAGTTAAGTTTAGGGTTGGGCAAATAAACCGAACCCGAAAATCCGAACCGAACCCGATCCGATAAAAATGAATCCGAACCGATCCAAACCCGATTTAAATACCGAATGGATCTTGTTTTATGGTATTTCGGGTTATGGGTATTATCCGAACCGAACCCGAAATTAAATGGATATTCGATAAAACATTCAAATTTTTAATAAGAACATGTACTGAACATGATCTTAATTCCTAATATATATCCATAATATTTTAAGATATTACTAAACATATAAAATAATTATCTATTACATGAAGCTTGATGGTTGAAGGTGGCGGTTGAAACTTGAATTTTTTAGATTAATTTTTTGTTATTATTGAATAATGTTTCTCATTTTTTAAGAACTTGATTTTCGTTTACGCTTTCATTTATTTAGTTTTCTTTCTCTTAATAACTATGTTTACCTTTCAGTTGATTTTGAATGATCAAGTTTGATGTTTCTTTCTTATTTTTAAGGATTTTTAACATAAAAACCCCTCAACTAAGTTTGTTTTGGGTAAAAACCCCTAAACTAAGTATTTAATAAAAAAACCTCCAAACTAACTTTATTTAGTGAATTAAACCCTCGCCGGTCATAATTACTAGTGCTACCGGTAAATCTTTAGTTTAGGGGTTTTATCATTAAACATAAAAAATAAAAAAAATAAAAAAAAATCAAAATATAATAACATTATCTAAAAATTTGTAATTTTAATTTTCAAAACTAGCATTTTAAAAATTTATGTATATATATGTGTGATTTCTTATCCTTGTAAAATTGATTTTTAACTCTAAAATACCTTAACTAAGTTTTTTTGGGTAAAACCCCCAAACTAACAAGTAAACCCCCATATTAAAGATAGTTGAAGGGTTTTCATCGTTAAAAATCTAAAAAAAAAATTATAACATTATCTAAAAATTAGTAACTTAAATTTTTAAAATTAGCATTTTTCAAAATTTCTGTAAATATATGAGTTTGATTTCTTTTAACATCAACATTATATATATATATATAGATTAAAATTTTAAAAAACCAAAATATAATAAAAATCATCTAAAGATTTATTATTACATTTTTTATTAAATATAATATAATTTTATTCTGCTTTCCTGTTTTTATATTTATAACTTTTGATAATTTTTATTACAGGTAAATCTTTAGATAATTTTTGTTATATTTTCTTGGTTTTTACATTTTAAATTTATACATATATAATTTTGATTTTAAAAGGATAACAAATCAGACTCATATAGTTACATAATGTTTTTTTAAAATACAAGTTTTGAAAATTAAAATTACGATTTTTTAGATAATGTTATTATATTTTGAATTTTATTGATTTTGATGTTTAATGATAAAACCTCTAAACTGAAGATTTACCGGTAGTACATGTAATTATGACCGGCGAGGGTTTAATTCACTAAATAAAATTAGTTTAGGGGTTTTTTCATTAAATACTTAGTTTAGGTGTTTTTACCCAAAATAAACTTAGTTAAGGGGTTTTTATGTTAAAAATCCTATTTTTAAATCAATTTTACTTATGTTTGGTTACAAAATAGTTACACATTAGGTATTTTAAATCCGAAGAACCGATTTTACTTATCTTTTGGTTACAAAGTAGGTACAAATCAAGTATTTTTAAACCAAAGAACCGATTGGGACCCGAATCCGAAAGTATAACGGGTTGTACCGGTTCTTTAAAGATTTACTAACCCCGACCCGAACCCAATAGAACCCGAACCGAACTTTCAAAAAATCCGAATGGGGCTGATTTTGCTAACCTGAAAAACCGAGACCCGATTGGACAAAACCGAAACCCGAATGGGACCCCAAATGTCCATGCCTAGTTAAGTTAATAGGTCTCAGCTATCAACATCCGTCCAATCAGTAAAGTTGAGATCCGAACGTTACTTCAAAATTTTGAAAACCCGACCGTTGGTATTAGTTATCATCATCACTCCTCGATCTAGAAACCAAACAAAAACAGAAAACAAAAACACAGATTATTAAAATACATTTGTCTGTGCTGAGAGCTGCCATGGACTCATGAAGATCTTCACGAAGATTTATTAGGGTTTCTTCTTCATCTAAGGTTTGTTCCTGATTTACTCTGCATTTTTGCTGCTTTTGTATTGATTTTCAACTTTGTCTGGTTATGTTATTTTGGTTAAATCAAAAAGTTATTTCTTCTGTATGCTCCAAAGGGGTTAGATTCTGCTAAAGTTTCTTTTATTCACCTCTCATCTCTTTTTGCAGGGTGCTATAATTTTCTCAGACACCGTGACAACTGTGTCCCCTACTTACGCACAAGAAGTTCGAAAATCTGAGGTACAAGAATCTCTTTTTGGTATTTCTCAGTATTACTAATAAAAAAAAGTTTTGATTTCTTAAATTTTTGAACTGTCTATTTGTATTAACAGAGAGGAAAGAAGTTCATTGGGATTCTTAACTATTCTTCCACTTCAACAATTACTGGTATTGGGTCAAGATTTCATCTTTTATGCGATTCATTTAGATTGATTCAGAGTAGATAATTTCTACTGATTAGCTTGTTTAAGTTGTGTAACTAAGGAAAGTTTTCACCTTTATGGATCTTTAGGTTAAAATCTCCTCAAGAAATCTCAATTTGGACTGAATCGTTTGTTACATCTGAATCAGATTCTCTTATTTTTGAGTTTGATTGAGCTTTTGTGCAGATTATAGTATTTGGATCCATGGAAAAGCAGCGTGTAGCTAGAACAGATCAAACGCTCAAACACTCTTTCCCCCAAATTGGTTTTTTCATATATCTCTCCTATATTTTTCTATTTATTAAATATTTATTTAAATTAAAAAAGAAATAAATTACTATAAATCAGTAAAACACTTCACAAGTTACAAAAACGGGTTAAATTATCTAAGCCAAAACAAATCGGATGTGTATACGTTCTCCACTCATTCTCCAAAATCCACCAAGTACTTAAGGGTTACTCTTTCTCCCTTGCTTCACCCGAAACATATCATCCTCAATGCCTCTAATCTCTCCTTATCCATTCTTCACAAGAGAAAGACAGGATAATCCTTTGTAGTCATCGTGGGAACATAAACTATCACTGTCGATTTAGTTAACAGAGGAAAGTAAACAATTCTCAAATTTCTTTGAGCATCCGGATTTCTCTGCGAAACCAACAACAAGTGATCAAACTATGAATGAAAAAGAAATTGGTACGGCGGAATCACTGATCAAAACTATCAGCAAAAATAAAATACGTTTTATAAAATATGTGAAGTTGTTTTCTAAATTTTAAGGACTTTCCGAACAAAGGAAATCCGCGGAAAACTTGGAGATTGTCATCTCGGAAAAACAAACGAAATAATCACTAATTACACGATTACCCAAGTTAAGGGAAAAACCGCAGAAAATCACATCCGTCGTTAACCGCGAGTAGGTTTGACCAAACCAGTTCAACGTACGACGAGGCGAACCAGCCGATTCAGCTCGCCGTACGTCGAGCTGACCATCTTGAGCCTTGCTCCCCCGCATTCTTGACGTAAGGCATACGTCCTTCGATTCGATCATGCTCTAAGCCATGGTCGAAACGTCTCTCATTTCATCTCGATCTATCTCACCATTCGAGTTTTACGATAAAAATCGTAAAAGTCTTCTTTTCTCGTAAGAATTCGGGAAGATTGTATAAAACGGCAACGATTAGACGGAACATCATATATTGTCAAACTATACGATTAACTCGAGAAATCTTATAGAAACGGCGTCGTCAGAAAACGATCTCGTCTAAAATCGTAAAACGGTTTCTATCGCAAAACGGCTCGGACAGTTCTAAAACGCGATAAAAGCCCATTCACGACTTTAAACGAAGTCTAGCCCAAAGATACAATGATGGTTTGAAGATTTACTCACATGAAGAAGATAAATATCAAGTTTGAAGATGAATGTCAAGTTTGAAGATAAATAGAAGATTTCCGCAAGAAAAATGGAAAGATTGAGATAAATGGAAGATTCTTGATAAACTCGAATCTGGGAGAAAAGCTCGTTGGTTCACTCACAAAACAAATCGAAACCTTAACTGCGAAAACCAGGGGAATACGCCCCCGCGGAACTATTAGGATCCGCGGAAGAAGGCTCGATTTCGGGACTCCTATGGATCGCCCCAGAACCAAGCAGGGAAATTTTGCCTGAGCAAAACTCTGAAAAAGATAACCCTGACGCGACGCTGAACGAATCGGACAAATCTCCTATTCGCAGACAGGAGACCGAAGAAGACGGTGTTGAAAGGGTTATCCTGGAAACAAGCGACCAATCCGATCTGTCGGATAAAGATGCAGACATCCATCCGAGGAGGAGGAAGATCGCAGCCCTTAGCCGGAATCCTCTCCCGAGCGTTCTCTCTCGAGTTACTCGCAGCAAACGCCGACGAGGTCGAAAAAATGCTGGCGATCTAACAGAGATTCGCAATCTACGCACTACATCACTAAAACGGCCGCAGCGGTAGAAACAGTGAAGTCTCAAACAGACCATGCTATCAGCGCTGCGCCCAAAATAGATCGGTTGCTATACGAATCTCGGAAAACGCCTTTCACGGTTCGTATCACCGAGGTCAAGCTACCCGATCCTGGAAAGCTCAGTGTGCTGACCTACGACGGGATGACCGATCCCAAAGCGCACCTGCAGGCCTTTATGATCACCATGAGACGAGCCAAGATCAAGGATAGCGAAAAAGACGCGGATTACTTGGGTGGTTCGCCAAGCTTAAGCGGCGCTCGAGTGGTTCGCCAAGCTTAAGCGGAATTCAATTGGGAGTTTCCGCAAGCTTGCTTCTGAATTCCTGAAGCAATACTCAATGTTTATAAATTGGGAAGCTTTCGACGCCGACCTCTGGAGCTTATCCCAGAAGAAAGGCGAACCTCTCCCAACTTCATGAGCAAGTTCAAACTTATCATGGCTACGGTTAGTGGAATAAGCGACAGAGCCGCCATCGATGCGCTTAGGAAATCGCTCTGGTTCAAGTCAAAGTTTCGAAAGTGGATAATACTCGAGAAACTGCAGATGATCCAAAATGCGCTCCACAAAGCTACTTATTACATAACCATCGAAGAGGAGACTAAAATCGTGTTTGAGAAGCATAAGCCGGCGAAATCGTCTGCAAAGGACATCACGTCCGAGCATAAGCCAAAAAAGAAAAACCCTCGTAACAACAAATTCATCCATCACGAGGGACATGATCTCCAAGGGACGCACAACTACGCCATCAATTCCAGATCGGAACAAGGGCAAACTACGGGGAACACGTAATCAAGGAATCCGAATTACGATGAAAATTCCTTCTGCGATCTCCACCAAACTTACAGACACTCTACCGTGAACTACAAAGTTCTCGGCGCCAGACTAGCCGCAAAATTGCTCGCGGGAGAACTCTCCGAGGTATCTAGCGAGAAGGACCTTATCCGCGATTCAGATTGCCCCCAAAAAATGATAGGAACTCGCGAGCGGAAACTCTGCCTCAAGAGAACCAGCCATGCGATAAGCGCGGACGAAGATAAGACGAGAAAGGTAACGATGCTAACCGCCGAAAGATCAATATGATCATCGGCGAATCGCAATACTGCATCGATACCATCTCGTCCATAAAGTCCTACCAATGGAAAGCCGAAACCAGTTCAAGTTGGAACGTACCATCGGATAACACTCCAAAGGGGGTAATCTCTTTCGATGACACAGAAACCGGCAGAAGCGATCAACCACACGCCGATCCTCTCGTCATCTGTTGGGGTCAAAATCGGCTCATCCGAGTTTGATTTTCTATACTCGATCATTTTCTGTAAACTTCCTTCGACACGATCATGTTACTTTCGGATTGAGGCTATGCGATGACTAGTCGGCTTTCGGTTAATCATTACCGTTTTTACGATTCACTCGATGTTTTTTATTAAACCTAGGTTTTGCCCTATACCCAGTACACTGGTCTCTAACGTCTCAAGGCATAAATCGAGATCCTAAAAGCATGTCTCTTCGCCCACATCTAAACACTCGGGAAAATCAAAACATTCCGAGTTAACGAACCAGACGATTTACACCAAGAGTTAGATGCGAGACGACAACTCGTATTCTTCCCTCTACATCTAAAACAAGACACAAATTTCATACTTAGAAAATAATTTTTATTATTAAAATTTTTTTGAATACACGATGCCCAGTGGCAGAGATTCAAAGCCACCAACGGCCAGTCCCGGAAAAACAACAAACGAAATCGTAAAAGCAATAACATCACACATTGAAATCATCAAGCACAGATGCGGAGCCTTGGCCAATGTTAACATCGAACCACGTTTGATCCACTTCGCCGTCCGCGTCCGGAATCTCAGGCCCGACCTCGGCCGAATCTGGCGACACCACAATGGGGTTCCACTGATCCCACATGCGCGCCCTAAGAACAAAAAGTTCGGGTTGCATGTCTCTCCTCTGATCCAGGTGCTCCCTCTACGCGAAGCATTCTTTGATATACGAATACCCTTCGTTCTGAGTAAGAGATAACCCATGAACAACACCGCGACATTCGCGATAATCACCGTTCACCCGTTGAGCAACTTCAGCGTTCGAATAACCAGTTGAAAATCGCTCACGACGGGCCTTCATCTCCTCAGCAATCTCCCGTTTGCCTGCACGGCGAGCACGACGAATTCTTTGGTCGGAAAGCTCCCTGGCACGACAAGAGCTAACCGCACACTCGTCCCTCACGCGAGCTATCTCCCTCTCAACCATTTCTTCAGCTTGGTTAGCCTCAACCTCCGCCCGAAGGCGAGCAACTTCTTTTTTGACCATATCTGCTCAAAACTCGGCAAGACGAGCTTCAGCACTACGGTTATCTAGGGCCCGACTCATGACAAGGAAACCCTGCAAAAGAAAAGGGATAAGCGAGATCGTCCGATAATAAAATCGCTCAAAAAAAAAAACACAAACCTCGTTAGCTTGCTCAGACCCTCTAGTCCGGAACTTGATCAGGATCAACGTCCGGAAAATTGTAGGTCGACGATCCGCCCGCATTCGTCCAAACACCTTCTTCTGCTTGGCTGTCAAGGAAGTCCTTTTGAATATTGTCGGGAGAGGCCGTACGATCGGATGCGTCATCTTCAACAACCGAGTGTTTATCCTTCCGAGATCTCGACTTGCCCTTCCTCATCGAAGGTATGTATGGGATAAATTCTCCTATTAACGGATCCTCTTCATGAATTGGAGAATCCACAAAAAGCCGAGATCGGAAGAGAGTGTGGGAACCGAAATCCACCTACTGTCAAATAATCGTAAATAAGGAAACTTTGGGAAAACCCTAAGTTTCCAGAGGAACCGGCTATCTGCAGAACCACACAACGAAGATTAAGAAAACGATAAACTTAGAATTTTTAAAAGAATAATCGAAATTGAGAGCAAAAAGGTTCTTATTCCGAATCTGCGTAGAACTGGTACAAAAAGAGTAGCCGAAAAGCTTAAGAACGAAAAACCCTAATTTAGACGCAACTCGCTAACAGAAAAGGAAATATTCCTAAATGCTAATTTCTGGTGGTGAGAGCTCTTAAAATCGTGTCCCTTGCTTCTGCCCTAGACCTCTTACTTATATACTCCTCGCCTTGGCCATTCGGTCTTTCCATTTCGCCCAGATTTGAGTTTATCGGGAATCTTCCATTTTTCTCGATCCTTCCTTTTCTTCCGCGGAAATCTTCTATTTTTCTTCAAACCTGCCTTTTATCTTCAAGCTTGACATTTATTTTCCTCCTGCGAGTAAACCGTCAAAACGTTATCGTATCTTCGGGTTAGATTCCGTTAACATCGCGAGATGGGCTTTTATCGCGGTTTAGGACCTTCCGGGCCGTTCTGCGATAAATCCGTTTTCCGACTTTGTTCGGGATCGTTTCCTGATCTGATGCCGTTTTTAGTAAATTCCTCGAGCTAATCGTAAGGTTTTACGATTCATTCGACGTTTTTATTAAAAACGCGTTTTTTACGATTTTAACCAGAAATCTCGAATAAATCGTATAGTTTAGGCAATGTTCGGTGTTTCATTTAACCGTTACCGTTTTATACGATTTCCTCGAGTTCTTTGTCGAGAAAATGAAGTTTTACGGTTTTCATCGTAAAATTCGAACGATAGGTCGAATCGAGATGGAACGTTTCGGCCGTGGTTCAGAATGCGACCGTGTCGAAAGATGTAAGTTTCGAATCGGGGATGCGGGAGATCGAGGCTCGGGACGTCCATGAAGTCTCTAGTTCGTCCAACGGCGAACTAGTCGGGACGGGATTAGTTCGCCCACCGGCGAACTAGTCAAGTGGGACTCGAGTTTCGGTTTTTTGCGGTTTCGTAAAACGATTTTACGGCTGTTTCGGTTTTTTGCGGTTTCGTAAAACGATTCTCGAGTTTTATAAAATGAACTTCGAGTTTTATAAAATGATTCTTCGAGTTTTATAAAACGATTCTTCTAGTTTTATAAAACGATTCTTTGAGTTGTATAAAATGATTCTCGAGTTTTATAAAACGATTCTTTGAGTTTTATAAAACGATTCTCGAGTTCTATAAAATGATTCATTGAGTTTTATAAAACGATTCTCGAGTTTTATAAAACGATCTTCGAGTTTTATAAAACGATTCTTCGAGTTCTATAAAACGATTCTTTGAGTTTTATAAAACGGCTTCTCGAGTTTTATAAAACGATCTTCGAGTTTTATAAAACGGCTTCTCGAGTTTTATAAAACGATCTTTGAGTTTTATAAAACGGCTTCTCGAGTTTTATAAAACGATCATCGAGGTTTATAAAACGATTCTCGAGTTTTATAAAACGATCTTCGAGTTTTATAAAATGATTCTTCGAGTTTTATAAAACGATTCTTTGAGTTTTATAAAACGGCTTCTCGAGTTTTATAAAACGATCTTTGAGTTTTATAAAACGGCTTCTCGAGTTTCATAAAACGATCTTTGAGTTTTATAAAACGACTTCTCGAGTTTTATAAATGACTTCGAGTTTTATAAAACGACTTCTTGGGTTTTATAAAACTAATCCTTTCGTATTTTTGCGGGGAGTTTTGGCTAGTGATTCTGTCGTACCGATTTTGACCCCAACAGTTAGCCCCCCAGCTCGTAAGAATCGTGGGGTTCTTGCGAGTGGATTGAGCTTGTTTGGCGAGTTTGGTAGAATTAGGCGGAACTTTAATGGCCAAAAGTCCAAGGGTGAATAGTAAAATTCTTCCCTATAAGTAGATGGAGTAAAATTTTGAATTCTTTACCCCATCTTCTACAACTTATCCAAGGAATTTTTCTCTCTACTTTGTTTGAGGATCTTCTTCAAACATGTTTTNTTGCGAGTGGATTGAGCTTGTTTGGCGAGTTTGGTAGAATTAGGCGGAACTTTAATGGCCAAAAGTCCAAGGGTGAATAGTAAAATTCTTCCCTATAAGTAGATGGAGTAAAATTTTGAATTCTTTACCCCATCTTCTACAACTTATCCAAGGAATTTTTCTCTCTACTTTGTTTGAGGATCTTCTTCAAACATGTTTTCAGGAAGAAAGACTCGTTCCTCAACTAGTTCCAATTTTCGCAATTTTGAGGGAACGGGCTCGCAGCCTCCAGTTTCAGCTCCGAAAGAAGAGTATTCGTCCCCGTTAATCGATCCGACGGACCGCGAGGCTTTTTGGGCGTTGGGAGATGAGTCGGGGTCCGCTAGGCCTGGGACTTGGGTTTCAGCTTTGTCGGACGTCGATCAAACTTCCGGATATCCGAGCTCGGCTCTTTTTAACAGTATCGATTACATGCGCAAATTTTTCCGAGTTCCAGAGGCTGTCGAGTTTCGTCTTCTACTTGCCGGGGAGGGCGACAAGGATGCGCCCGAGGGTTTCCTCATATGTTTCAACATTTTCTTGCAACAATGCCACTTATGGTTTCCGATCCCGGAAATCATTGTTCATTACCTTCACAGGCTGGGGCTATCGATCAGTCAGCTGACTCCCCCTGGTTTAAAGCAACTCGTTGGTCTCCTGACGTTGAGTTATGAGCAGGAAATTACCCTTGACGTTGATCATCTCGAGAGTCTGTTGAAGCCCACGGGGCAATCGCAGAGGATCACTCTATGCCCTCGTGACGAAATTGTTACGGGCTGCTCAACGATTTCTACTTCTTGGATGAAAAATTTCTTCTACGTTCGTATTGACAATGCGTCAGTCGAGGAGGGTTGCATTCCGCTTTTTACGACCACGTGGGGTCGAAGAGGTATGTGAATCGAGTTCATACGAATCCTTTTCCTCTTATTATTATTTTTTTATTCATTTCTGTTTTTCCGCAGTGACCAACCCTTTGCCTCCGTGTCCCGCGGATCTCCAGAACATCACCACTTCTCTCAAATGTGGTGAAGTTGGTTGGTGCAGTTTTTCTCCGCAACGCGTCCGCCAGGCGGTTGCCCTCTTCCGATCTCGACTCTTTGCGGATTCTCCGATTTATGAAGAGGATCCGTTTATCGGGGAGTTTATTCCGTATGTTCCCTCGATGAGGAGTGGCAAATCAAGCTTCCGAAGGGATAAAAATCCGGTTGTCGAAGATGATGACTCTGAACGCGCGGCTTCTCCTGACAATATTCTCAAGGACTTCCTTGATAGTCAGACGGAAGAAGGCGTCTGGACGAAGGCGGGCGGATCATCGACCTCCCATTTTCTGGACACCAACCATGATCAAATCCCGGAATTTATTAGGGGGTCTGAGAAAGCCAAGGAGGTACGTGTGTTTATTGTTTTCTTTTCCGAGCAGTTTTTATGATATCGCTTAATTCTTTTCTTTGGTATTGTTTCCTTGTCATTAGCCGGGCCCTAGACAGCCGTACCGCTGAAGCTCGCTTTGCCGAGTTTCGAGCGAACATGGCTGAAAAAGAAGTTGCTCGTCTTCGGGCAAAGGTCGAGGTAAACCGAGCCGAAGAAGGGGTTCGAGGGAGGTTGCTCGCGTGAGGGATGAGTGTGCGGCTAGATCTTGTCGTGCCAAGGAGCTTTCTGACCAAAGGATTCACGAAACGAGAGGTTGCCGAGGAGATGAAGGCTCGTTGTGAGCGATTTGCAACCGGTTGTTTGGATGCCGAAGTTGTTCAACGGGCGCATGGTGATTATCGTGAATGTCGGGGGATTGTTCATGGGTTATCCCTAACTCAGAATGAAGGGTATTCGTTTGCTAAGGAATTCTCCGTGCGGCGGGAAAGTCTGAATCGGGAAAGAGATATGCAGCCCGAACTTTTCGACCTTAAGGCGTGCATGTGGGATCAATGGAATCCCATCGTGGTGTCGCCGAATTCGGTCGAAATTGGTCCTGGGATTTCGGACGTGGATGGTGAAGTCGATCAGTCTGCGTTTGATGACTTCAATGTGTGATGTTATTAATTTTTCGATTTTGTTGTTGTTTTTCCGGGACTAGCCGTTGGTGGCTTTGAATCCCTACCGCTGGGCGGTACGTACTTGGATGCTTTTAATAAGAAAATATTTTCTAAGTATGAAATTCGTGTTTTGTGTTAGATGTAGAGGGAAGAGTACGAGTTGTCATCTTGTATCAAACTCTTTGGTGTAAATCGTCTGATTCGTTAACTCGGGAGATTTCCATTTTCGCGAGTGTTTAGATGTGGGCGAAGAGACATGCCTTTAGGATCTCGATTCATGCCTTGAGACTTTAGCGACCAGTGTGCTGGGTTTAGGGCAAGACCTAGGTTTACTTTCGGATTGGGGCTGTGCGATGACTAGTCGGTTTTCGTTTTGCCCGTTGCGATTTTAACCTCGAGTACTGCTTCAGGAATTCCGAGGTCGGCGTCGGAGGTTTCCAACTAGTCAGGTTAAAATCGCAACGGGCAAAACGAAACCGACTAGTCATCGCACAGCCCCAATCCGAAAGTAAACCTAGGTCTTGCCCTAAACCCAGCACACTGGTCGCTAATGTCTCAACGCATGAATCGAGATCCTATAGGCATGTCTCTTCGCCCACATCTAAACACTCGCGAAAATCAAAATCTCCCGAGTTAACGAATCGGACGATTACACCAAAGAGTTAGATACGAGATGACAACTCGTACTCTTCCCTCTACATCTAACACAAAACACGAATTTCATACTTAGAAAATATTTTCTTATTAAAAGCATCCAAGTACGTACCGCCTAGCGGTAGGGATTCAAAGCCACCAATGGCCAGTCCCGGAAAAACAACAGCAAAATCAAAAAATTAATAACATCACACATTGAAGTCATCAAACGCAGACTGATCGACTTTACCATCCACGTCCAAAATCCCATGACCAACTTCGACCGAATCCGGCGACACCACGATGGGATTCCATTGATCCCACATGCGCGCCTTAAGGTCGAAAAGTTCGGGCTGCATATCTCTTTCCTGATTCAGACTTTCCCGCCGCACGGAGAATTCCTTAGCCAACGAATACCCTTCATTCTGAGTTAGGGATAACCCATGAACAATCCCGCGACATTCACGATAATCACCATGCGCCCGTTGAACAACTTCGGCATCCGAACAACCGGTTGCAAATCGCTCACGACGAGCCTTCATCTCCTCGGCAACCTCTCGTTTGCCTGCACGACGAGCACAACGAATCCTTTGGTCAGAAAGCTCCTTGGCACGACGAGATCTAGCCGCACACTCATCCCTCACGCGAGTAACCTCCCTCGCAACCACTTCTTCGGCTCGGTTGACCTAGACCTCTGCCCGAAGACGAGCAACTTCTTTTCCATCCATGTTCGCTCGAAACTCGGCAAGGCGAGCTTCAACGGTACGGCTGTCTAGGGCCCGGCTCATGACAAGGAAACCCTACCAAAGAAAATAATTAAGCGATATCATAAAAACTGCTCGAAATAGAAAACAATAAACATACGTACCTCCTTGGCTTTCTCAGACCCCCTAATAAACTCCGGGATTTGATCATGGTCGGTGTCCAGAAAATGGGAGGTCAATGATCCGCCCGCCTTCGTCCAGACGCCTTCTTCCGTCTGACTATCAAGGAAGTCCTTGAGAATATTGTCAGGAGAAGCCGCGCGTTCAGAGTCATCATCTTCGACAACCGGATTTTTCTCCCTTCGGAAGCTTGATTTGCCACTCCTCATCGAGGGAACATACGGAATAAACTCCCCGATAAACGGATCCTCTTCATAAATCGGAGAATCCGCAAAGAGTCGAGATCGGAAGAGGGCAACCGCTTGGCGGACGCGTTGCGGAGAAAAACTGCACCAACCAACTTCACCACAATTGAGGGTGATGTTCTGGAGATCCGCGGGATACGGAGGCAAAGGGTTGGTCACTGCGGAAAAACAGAAATGAATAAAAAAAATAATAATAAGAGGAAAATGATTCGTATGAACTCGATTCACATACCTCTCCGACCCCACGTGGTCGTAAAAAGCGGAATGCAACCCTCCTCGACTGACGCACTGTCGATACGAACGTAGAAGAAATTTTTCATCCAAGAAGTAGAAAGCGTTGAGCAGCCCGTAACAATTTCGTCACGAGGGCATAGAGTGATCCTCTGCGATTGCCCTGTGGGCTTCAACAGACTCTCGAGATGATTAACGTCAAGGGTAATTCCCTGCTCATAACTCAACGTCAGGAGACCAACGAGTTGCTTTAAACCAGGGGGAGTCAGCTGACTGATCGATAGCCCCAGCCTGTGAAGGTAATGAACAATGATTTCCGGGATCGGAAACCATAAGTGGAATTGTTGCAAGAAAATGTTGAAACATGTGAGGAAACCCTCGGGCGCATCCTTGTCGCCCTCCCCGGCAAGTAGGAGACGAAACTCGACAGCCTCTGGAACTCGGCAAAATTCGCGCATGTAATCGATTCTGTTAAAAAGAGCCGAGCTCGGATATCCGGAAGTTTGATCGACGTCCGACAAAGCTGGAACCCAAGTCCCAGGCTTAGCGGACCCCGACTCATCTCCCAACGCCCAAAAAGCCTCGCGGTCCGTCGGATCGATTAACGGGGACGAATACTCTTCTTTCGAAGCTGAAACTGGAGGATGCGAGCTCGTTCCCTCAAAATTGCGAAAATTGGAACTAGTTGAGGAACGAGTCTTTCTTCCTGAAAACATGTTTGAAGAAGATCCTCAAACAAAGTAGAGAGAAAAATTCCTTGGATAAGTTGTAGAAGATGGGGTAAAGAATTCAAAATTTTACTCCATCTACTTATAGGGAAGAATTTTACTATTCACCCTTGGACTTTTGGCCATTAAAGTTCCGCCTAATTCTACCAAACTCGCCAAACAAGCTCAATCCACTCGCAANAAAACATGTTTGAAGAAGATCCTCAAACAAAGTAGAGAGAAAAATTCCTTGGATAAGTTGTAGAAGATGGGGTAAAGAATTCAAAATTTTACTCCATCTACTTATAGGGAAGAATTTTACTATTCACCCTTGGACTTTTGGCCATTAAAGTTCCGCCTAATTCTACCAAACTCGCCAAACAAGCTCAATCCACTCGCAAAAACCTCACGATTCTTACGAGCTGGGGGGCTAACTGTTGGGGTCAAAATCGGTACGACAGAATCAATAGCCAAAACTCCCCGCAAAAATACGAAAGGAATAGTTTTATAAAACCCAAGATGTCGTTTTATAAAACTCGAAGTCATTTATAAAACTCGCATACCGTTTTATAAACTCGAGAAGCCGTTTTATAAAACTCAAAGCTCGTTTTATGAAACTCGAGAAGCCGTTTTATAAAACTCAAAGATCGTTTTATAAAACTCGAGAAGCCGTTTTATAAAACTCGAAGATCGTTTTATAAAACTCGAGAAGCCGTTTTATAAAACTCAAAGAATCGTTTTATAAAACTCGAAGAATCGTTTTATAAAACTCGAAGATCGTTTTATAAAACTCGAGAATCGTTTTATAAACCTCGATGATCGTTTTATAAAACTCGAGAAGCCGTTTTATAAAAATCAAAGATCGTTTTATAAAACTCGAGAAGCCGTTTTATAAAACTCGAAGATCGTTTTATAAAACTCGAGAAGCCGTTTTATAAAACTCAAAGAATCGTTTTATAAAACTCAAAGAATCGTTTTATAAAACTCGAAGATCGTTTTATAAAACTCGAAGATCGTTTTATAAAACTCGAGAATCATTTTATAAAACTCAAAGAATCGTTTTATAAAACTCAAAGATCATTTTATAAAACTCGAAGAATCGTTTTATAAAACTCGAAGAATCATTTTATAAAGCTCGAAGTTCGTTTTATAAAACTCGAGAATCGTTTTACGAAACCGCAAAAAACCGAAACAGCCGTAAAACGCGAACTAGTCCCACTTGACTAGTTCGCCCACTAGCGAACTAAGCCATCTAGTTCGCCCACCGGCGAACTAAGCCAGCCGGCTTAGTTCGCCGTTGGACGAACTAGAGACTTCATGGACGTCCCGAGCCTCGATCTCCCGCATCCCCGATTCGAAACTTACGTCTTTCGACACGGTCGCATTCTGAACCACGGCCGAAACGTTCCATCTCGATTCGACCTATCGTTCAAATTTTACGATGAAAACCGTAAAACTTCGTTTTCTCGACAAAGAACTAGAGGAAATTGTATAAAACGGTAACGGTTAAACGAAACACCGAACATTGCCTAAACTATACGATTTATTTGAGATTTCTCGTTAAAATCGTAAAAAACGCGTTTTTAATAAAAACGTCGAATGAATTGTAAAACCTTACGATTAGCTCGAGGAATTTACTAAAAACGGCATCAGATTAGGAAACGATCCCGTACAAAGTCGGAAAACGGATTTATCGCAGAACGGCCCGGAAGGTCCTAAACCGCGATAAAAGCCCATCTCACGATCTTAACGGAATCTAACCCGAAGATACGATAACGTTTTGACGGTTTACTCGCAGGAGGAAAATAAATGTCAAGCTTGAAGATAAAAGGCAGGTTTGAAGAAAAATAGAAGATTTCCGCGGAAGAAAAGGAAGGATCGAGAAAAATGGAAGATTCCCGATATACTCAAATCTGGGCGAAATGGAAAGACCCGAATGGCCAAGGCGAGGAGTATATAAGTAAGAGGTCTAGGGCAGAAGCAAGGGACACGATTTTAAGAGCTCTCACCACCAGAAATTAGCATTTAGGAATATTTCCTTTTCTGTTAGCGAGTTGCGTCTCAATTAGGGTTTTTCATTCTTAAGCTTTTCGGCTACTCTTTTTGTACCAGTTCTGCAGATAGCCGGTTCCTCTGGAAACTTAGGGTTTTCCCAAAGTTTCCTTATTTACGATTATTTGACAGTAGGTGGATTTCGGTTCCCACAACTAGTCGGCTTTCGTTTTGTCTGTTGCGATTTTAACCTGATTCTATACCAATTTAGAATCCGCGATAGGTTCTCGGCTTATACGATTCGTATGGTTGGAATCGAGCATCTCACCAGGAACAATTTCTAAGTTGCCTGGAAGTGCTGACCAAAAATTTAGATTTCTTTTATAGTGCACTATTTTATCCTAGTCGGATGTATGCAGACCAGTGGGTCGATGCGTTTGTTTAGGACGGCTAGCATGCTCGACGGGGCCAATCGCCGACCATTTGTGTTTTTATAGTCGCGGACAGACTTAGTGAAATATTTCTCTCGAGAATTTAGGCGACGTCTCGTCAATCTTCTCTGAAAGTATTTGGTGTACAAGTTTTTGTTGAGATGATTAAGTAATTGGTTACTGCGGAAATGTTTTCCGGATGTTTAGACTTTGTTTTTGCGTTTTCGATAGTAGCGAAATTTTTATAATGTTCTAACTTTGCCTTTATTAAAAAGATTTCGAAAATTTTTCGATTACAAAGCGAATGTTCTAAAAATTTGGGAGTATACGAATACTCGTATCCGCACCCACTCCCCCCCCCCCATTTTGGAAATGGGGATAGCTGAACTCGTCTTTAGGCGAGCTGCCTACGTATTCCTTTGTGCGAGTATGCTTACTCGGCTGTCGCGGAGTTTTCGATCACTTCAGTCGCTGGATCAATGTTTTTGTCCGGGTTTGTCTCCTCCGGTTGGGTAGAAGCGATGGGAGCGGAAACTTGTTGTTTCTCGACCGTTGCTTGCTTTGGGTCGTCGTCCGCGGGCGGTGGCGTGACCTTTGCCCGTTTTGGTTTCACGATTGCGACCGCCAATTGCCTCATCTTGTGTTCGGCTAGGAAGCAGAATCGCGATTGTCTTTGGCGTCCCCAGATTGCTGCGACTCCTGTAGGAGTCGGGAATTTGATGCCTAAGTAATACGTCGACATAACCGCCTTCATGGAGTTTATCCAAGTTTATCCAAGGTGTGCCCATGATCACTTTGTAGATGGCCGGGAAATCGACTACTGCGAAGTTGACGATTTTGTCACTTCTTTGGCTGCCACCGGTAGTCGGATTGATCCCAAGGTCATGGATGTCTCGCGGGAAAAGCTGGTCAACGGTTTTGGAATCAGTTCGACTTGCGTGAGATCTATTCCCATGCGCGCTAACGTGTTGCGGAAGATCACATTGACGGTACTTCTGGTATCGTCCAGGATTTGAGCGACTTCTAGGTCGCTTATCACTAAGTCAATGACGAGGGGATCGGCGTGTGGTTGGTCGATTCCGCCAGTTTCGGCGTCATCGAATGAGATCACCCCTTTTGAGTGTCATCCGACGGCACCTTCCAACTCGAGCCGGTTTCGGCTTTGCGTTGGTAGGATTTGATAGACTAGACAGTGTCAACTTTGCGATTCACCGATAATCATGTTGATTTTTGGGCGGTTAGCGTCGTTACCCTTCTCGTCTTGTCTTCGTCCGCGTTTTTCGCCTGACTGGTTCTCCTGAGGCGGAGTTTCCGCTCGCAAATCTTGTCTTTTTTCGGGAGGCGGTCCGATTCGAGGATGAGGTCTTTGACGGTGGATATCTCTGAGAGTTCACGGTAGAATGTCCAAGGGTTTTGTGAATGTCACAGAAAGAATTCTCATCGTAGTTCAAATTTCTCGTCCACGTGTTACCCGTAGTTCGACCTTGTTCCGATCCAGAGTTAATGGCGTAGTTGTGCGCCCCTTGAAGATCCTGCCCCTCGTGATGGACGAACTTGTCGTTACGAGAGTTTTTCCTTTTCTGCTTCTGCTCGGACGTGTTATCTTTTGCGGATGCTTTCGTCGGCTTATGTTTTTTGGACATGACTTTGGTCTCCTCCTCGATGGTTATATAATCGGTAGCCTTGGTTTATCTTTTCCGGAATCCTTCTCCGGTAATTTACCCTGCTCGGTTCTGGGGCGATCCATAGGAGTCGCGAAATCGAGCCTCCTTCTGCGGATTTTAGTGGTTCCGCGGGGGCGAATTGCTCTGGTTTTCGCATTTAGGGTTTCAACCTTTTTTTGCGAGCGAACCAATAAGCTTTTCCTGCTCTTCCGATTTTTTGTTAAACTCGGAGAGCATCTTTTCGATGGTGTCGGCGTTAGCGTTTCTAGCGTTGGCCGCGGGCGCATCTTGTGGTGGTGGTGTTTTATCAAGATTGTCGCGTTCGTCGCGAGTTTGTTTGTCACCAGTCATCGTTTCTTCGTTGAGCGTGTTGCGGTTTCAGTGTGTCGATTTCCGTAAATTAGGGAACTTTGAGTAAATCCTAAGTTCCCCGAGGACCCGGCTATCTGTGGAACCGCACAACAACAATTAAGAAAACGATGAATGTAAAATTAAAGTAAGAACGAACGAGATGGAGAGCAAGACGGATCTTATTCCGAATCTGCGTAAGAACGATTACAACGAGAGTGGCCTTAGCTACAAGAGCCGTCGGCGAAATCCCTAACTTTAGAAGTTTAAGACCGAAAACCCTAGTTGAGACGCAGCTCAATAACAAAAACGGAAAAATTCCTAAATGCTAAGTTTGGTGGTGAAAGCACTGAAAAACGTGTGTCCTGTTTCTGCCATATGCCTCTTGCTTATATGCTCCCTTCCTAGGCGGTTTAGTCTTTACATTTCGCCCAGATTCGAGTTTATCGGGAATCTTCCATTTATCTCGATCTTTCCTTTTTTCCCGCGGAAATCTTCTATTTATCTTCATACTTGCCATTTGCCTTCAAACTTGACTTTTATCTTCCTTCTGCGGGTAAATCATCAAAACATTATCGTATCTTCGGGTTAGATTTCGTTAAGATCGCGAGATGGGCTTTTATCATGTTTTACAGACCTTCCGAGCCGTTTTGCGATAAATCCGTTTTGCGACTTTGTACGAGATCATTTCCTGATCCGATGCCGTTTTTAGTAAATTCCCCGATTTAATCGTAAAGTTTAGCTATGTTCGTTTTCTTCGGTTAATCGTTGCCGTTTTTACGATTCACTCAACGTTTTTAATTAAAAACGCGTTTTTACGATTTTTACAAAAAATCTTGAATAAATCGTATAGTTTGGGCAATGTTCGGTGTTTCGTTTAACCGTTGCAGTTTTGTACGATTTCCTCGAGTTCTTTTCGAGCAAAACAAAGTTTTACGGTTTTTATCGTAAAACTCGAACGATAGGACGGATCGAGACGAAACGGGAGACATTTTGACCGTGGTTTGGAACATGATTGTGTCGAAGGATGTAAGCGTTGAATCCGGGATGTGGGAGATCGAGGCTCGGGATGGTCGGCTCGACGTACGGTGAGCTACCCGGGAAGCTTTTAGCTCGCCGAATGAAGAGCTAGTCGGGATGGGACTAGCTTTCGAACGACGAGCTAATCGTGACGAGACTAGCTCGCATTTTACGGCTGTTTCGGTTTTTTGCCTATCTCGGACGATCGTGTAATCGACGTTTGTTTCATTCTTCCGAGATAACGATTTCCAAGTTTTTCCGCGGATTTCTTTTGTTCGGTTGCGGCTCCTACCGCGGTCGAACTGGTTACGGCTCCTACAACGGTTGACCGGTTGCGGCTCCTACCGCGGTCGAACTGGTTGCGGCTATCACCGTGGTTGAACCGGTTACGACTCTGAGGCCTCCTCCTCCGGCCAAGAGGGTGATTGTTCTGGGACTTCCGGCGCTTAGCGCAACGCTGTTTGCTCCAGCCAAAGGTCGTAAGAGACCTTTCTCGAACCCCGATGCTCCCAAGAGAAAGAGAGGCACAAAGAGTTCGAAGACTGGAGCTTCTTCAAGCAAGGCGCCGAGCTTGGTTTCAATGTCGCAACACCGTGCCAAGGTACGGGTTCGCGAGCATACGATTAACAAGACTATAATTATAATTCGTATCTGACCGTCTATCTTGACTTTTGTAGTTTGTTTCCTTGATCGATGGGATGATCAAAGAGTGTGGGTCCAAAGTTGAGCGTTTAGCCAAGGAGTTGGCTGAGTCGCAGGAGAGGTCCGCTCAGCTCGAAGGGAAATTGAAGGTGATAGAGGACGCGCATTCCGCGGAGGTGTCTCTGTTCGAGGCTAGGATTAGTGTAACATCCCGGTTTAATGGTATATGGAAAGGCTTAAGAGGATTGATTTGTCTACCTATGTCACCAAAGTGCACTTACCTTTTCGGGAGCACATCTAGAGAGAACTCCAGAGTTAAGCGTGCTTGAGCTGGAGTAGTCAAAGGATGG
>CAKOAT010059488.1:65680-105880 GCA_932364175.1 Eruca vesicaria subsp. sativa | reverse complement strand
GAGTTTAGGATAATGAGAATACTATATAAGAGATGCAAGGGTGTTTGCATATCGCGAGAGTTTTGAGAGATCTTAGTTTTGAGTTATTTTCTAAGATTGAGTGATTAATAAAGAGCTTGAGAGTTTTTGTGTTAAACTTCGATTCAATAATTGGTATCAGAGCATCCATTAAAATCGAAACCTAACATCTGAGACATGGGAGATAAGGATATCATTACAGCAACAAGCACCACAAAGAATAACGTAGCTTCATCCATACAATGTCCAATACTCAACGACACAAATTATACGGTATGGACTATATAAGAGAGACCAAAGAGAGGATCCCCAGAATCCCCAAATAAAGAGGGGCTACCTCTCTATTTATAGGAGGATGAGGTCTAGGGTTTCCTGGTAACATCATTTTTTAAATGGGCTGAGCCCATTATTTTATAAGCTATGTTGAATGGCAAAGCCACCACCAACAATAAGCCCTCCCCAGTTCGTTGAGAGAGATGGAATTAATCTCTGTGAATTTTACGAAGATGTTTATAAGATAATAGACTTAGTGCTTGTACACTTTGTTGACCCAGGCGAGTTGTACTTTTACTAGGCGAGTTAACAGGTGAACTCGTGCCTAGGACGCGAGTTGTACTCTTGCTAGGGATGTTTACTATGAAATCATCCTAGAAGCAGTAACTCGGCCAGTAACTCATGCCCGAAGGGAGAGTAGTTGTACTCTTACTAGGCTAGTTAAGTGTATACTTGTGCTTGGGGGAAGGCAAGTTTACTAACTCGTACCTAGAAAAAAGTGACTAGTACTTTTACTAGGCGAGTTTACAAGTGAACTCGTGCCTAGGACGCGAGTTGTACCCTTGCTAGGGATGTTTACTATGAAATCATCCTAGAAGAAGTAACTCGGCCAGTAACTCATGCCCGAAAAAGAGTAGTTGTACTCTTACTAGGCGAGTTAAGTGTAAACTTGTGCCTGGGGGAAGGCAAAATTACTAACTCGTGCCTGGGGGAAGGCAAGTTTACTAACTCGTGCCTAGAAAAAGGCGAGTAGTACTTTTACTAGGCAAGTTGACAGGTGAACTAGTGTCTAGGATGTGAGTTGTACTCTTGCTAGGGATGTTTACTATGAAATCATCCTAGAAACAGTAACTCGGCCAGTAACTCATTCCCTAAAGGGGAGTGGTTGCACTCTTATTAGGCGAGTTAAGTGTAAACTAGTGCCTGGGGGAAGGCAAGTTTACTAAACTCGTGCCTAGAAAAAGGATTCACGCATGGAGAGTAAACTCATCTGTGGAGAGTAAACTCATGATTGGAGAGTAAACTCACGCACGTAGAGTAAGGTTAAGCTCATGTATGGAGAGTAAACCCTTATGTGGAGAGTAAACTCACACATGGAGAGTAAACTCATCGGTGGAGAGTAAACTCACGCACGAAGAATAAGGTTAAGCTCAAGTATGGAGAGTAAACCCCTCTGTGGAGAGTAAACTCACGCATGGAGAGTAAACCACGTGGAGAGTAAACTCACGCACGAAGAGTAAGGTTAAGCTCACGCATGGAGAGTAAGGTTAAGCTCATGCATGGAGAGTAAAAAATTAAATATTTATATTTTTGCTTTATGAACGAAAATAAAATTATATAAGCTATTTTAATTATATTTTAATGATATTAAATAACTAAATTGACTAATTTTCAAAATATATTTTATAAACATTTTACAGGACATTGTTAGTAAGAATATTAGTTGCTAAAACTATTCAAAAACAAGTATCCCAAAAACTGATTTTTGATGTTTTAAATATTACTAGATTTTGACCCCCGCTTCAAAAGCGCGAGTTGTTTTTGATTATAAGCAAAATTTAGTATGAAACTGCAATTTGTGATTGTTGTATATTATTGTGTTAAAAATCGTATTTTTCCGAAGAAGAGATTTTTAAAATATATATATATAGCTTATGAATTAGTTTGCTTAAAATTTTATATGTACAATCTTATGTAACTTTTTCTTAGACTTAGGTATTTTATTTGGACCCGAAAATTTAAACCGAAACCAACCCATAAATACATGTTAGGGTTTGCTCCAGATCTAGGGAAAAGTACCTATTGAGTATTTGTTTTGGCTCTTTGTTTGATTTAGAGCTTACCCAAGATTCGACCGGGTCAAAATACCCAAAATATTTTAGTTATATTTAGTTATTTCAAATATATTTTCGGAAATGGATAATTTTTAATTTTCAGATTTAGGTTTTCATTTATAATTTTGGATTTAAAATAAAATTTAAAATTTACAAAAATATATTTTAGGTATTCAGATACAATTTTAGGTATTTTTTGGTTTCCTGGATCAGATTTCAAGTGTTTTTAATCTTCTGGGTATTTAAATATTTTTAGATTTTTATTTGAATTTTTGGGTATGTTTTCGTGTTCGTACGTATTTTTTTGAGTTTTCTAGTATTTTTGGAGTTTGAAAGTATTTTAAGTTGTTCAGGTTTTAAATAGCTGAACCAATATGGATTTGTTATATACCTAAAAGGCTAAAACTATAGATATTTTGAATTATGGACCCGGATCAACTAACATAGGGTCAAACTGGAAATTTTCAAATACCTAATTAGGTTTAAATGTCTAGGACTCGTATCCGAAATCAATTTATGCTTACCAATTCTCACTCAGATTTTGACTGTTTTTATAGCATATATTGATAGGATATTTAATAGTTTTTTAAAATATGTTAAATAACAAAATTGTATTAGAATTATTTTTTTATATAAATTATTTTTAATGTAATATATATATAATTTTATTTTTAACAGATGGTTTGGTTATGATTTTATGAAAATTGATTTTGTAAATATTTGAAACTATATAATGTAAAATGCCATGATATAATGTGTTAAATGATAGATACTAACGCATTTGTACTACTATGTATGTTTGTTATTGAGCATAGGATATAAGATATGGTGTACATTGCATATTATTAATTTGTTTTGATTTTTTCATCGCTTAATGAAGTGAATAATAATGTACTCAAAATATTGAAATGTGTAAAAGGGAACATGTTCGATGCAAAAATATCCAATGACATAATTAGGGATGGCAATAAAAGACCTGTACCGCGGGCCTGGCCCGTAAAGGCTTGCTACGGGGTGGGATTGGGTCTTCATTTGATAAGCCCGCAAAATTACGGGCCTCGCGGGACATGCTCAAAATGGGACGAGCCGAATGCGGGACGGGCTCAAAACGGGACGGGCCAAATGCGGGACGGGTTAACCCGCTGGATTTTGAAGACCCGCAACCATAAGTCCCCATTTCTGTTTGGTTTTGTTTTCAATACTATAAATTTCCTTATTATTATATGGAATTTTCTTGTTTAACTTGATGAGTTTTGTTTTCAGTATTGTCAAGTGGTGTTTTAAAAAAAAATTAAATTTTGTTACAATGATGTTGTTAAAGAGTTACTGCTTGTTGAAGAGCTATTGTTTGTTCTTTAAACGGCTCGAAATGAGAGTTAAGGTTACTGCAGAATCTTGTATTTACACTCTAAATTCAACAGCTTGGTTGAAAGAGAAGAAGAAACAATTAGTATCAAGTTATTGTTGCTATGAAGAGACATTGCTTTACAAAGAATCAAACAAGGAATATTCTTGAAAGAGTTAAATTTTACTGTCCAAATGGCTCTCACTTACTTCAAGACCATTAAACCAGCGAGTGATCACATTGGATGTTGTTGCGATCGATGTTGTTCAGCTTTCTTCAACTTCTTTACACAACTCTTCTACTTTACCATTTATGAAGGAAGCTGAAAGAGACGTCCCGCGGGACTGCCCGCAAAGGCTTATAAATTATACGATACGGGATTGGGTAACCATTCGGAAGACCGCAGTCCGCACGGGACAGGTCCATCGTGATTCACTCGATGAAAATGAAAATTTTATGAAATTCTATAGTAATAATATTATTAACCACACAAAACGTTATAAAAAGTTAGATAAATAAGTAACACTAAATTATATTTGTTCATTGATAAATTTTATTATGTATTTTAATCTTAGATTACATAACATGGCGTTAGCGGTACACAACAACGCCATCATATCTTCTCGACGCTGTTTGTTAATCTTTATGATTACGCAGTGTTACTAATAATAACAGCAGAGTCTAAATGTATCCCTTAACCAATGTATCACTAGACTAGAGTTTTATTTTGCTGTTTATAGTAACAAAAGTATAATTCAATTCAGAAAACAAAAGAGATATCCTAAAAAACAAAAGACTCAATACAGTAGTAGTAGTAGTTACCCAAAAGAACAAAAGACAAGTGATTGATAAAAGGAAGAGAAAAATAGAAGCCTCTTTCAAGTATTCTACCTGGGTTCAGGAGGCACTACTTTCAAACTCCTCATCCACTCGCAGAAACTCTCTTCATCAAACTCTATAAAACTACTCTTTAGTTTCCTTCTTTGCTCCGCCGTCAACCTTCTTACCTGTGGAAATCTTGCTTCCTGCAACACATATATACAATCCCCATTCAGAGGAAGACAAAGTAAACAACAAATCAAGATTTCTCTGTTTTACCTGCTCATAAGGAGGATCTTTATGCGCTGGTATAAGCCGGCAAACAAAGTATCTAGCCTGTGAACTTCCCTCCTGTTTTTATAAACACCACATGACCCACAAGATATTAGCTTCGTTTCAACGGATTACTAGATAGATGTTGAAAGTATCATGATTGCTTTGAGATAATGTCTTTGAGACATCAAGAACCTTGAATGCGAGAATGCGCGGTGCTGGAAACCTGAACTCGGTTAGTTCTTCAGCCAACGTTCTGCATGCTGCTAAAACCGCAGCGCTCTTCACCTCATCAGCAGACAGTTCCGCTCCCTAAATCAGCAGAAAAGAAAGATTAACCACAAATGTTTTACCGCATCAACATTATGAAGACAAGAGAAACTTACCAACCAAATAAATACATCCGTGCCATGGTCAAGAATAACAGCCTTATCTGATTGCATTGACAGATCATAAGCTGGTAGTTCCTCGAACGTACCTCCTTCTTGGTGCATCAAGCAACGTGGAGCTACCATTCGTAGAGACAGATCGAAAGATGCGTTCAGAAACAAGTTTCTTAGCACCGATCTTTCATCTTCATGACCAATGATGTTTCCCAGTAGAGGACCTCTCCTAAGATGGAAGAGGAGCTCCGGAAGAGAAGATAGTTCCTTGGGGAAGCTATAAAGCTTTGATTTTGGCACTTGTGATCCGAACTTCAAAGCAATGTCTTTGATTCTCTCGTCTATGGTAGCGCGCATATCGACTGCGTCCTTCTGAGTTTTTGCTATCAAAAGAGTTCTCTTGGAGATGAGAACCGCAGCAGCTTCGTCTACAACACTCTGAAGATATGCTGAGACACTATCAACGGTTGGTAATTTGAAGGTAATCACGCGAGACACATCTGCTTGATAAACATCTGAATAATGGAAAGCAAACTGGAAGAAGACGTGATCGCTTTGGATGTCTCTCTTATTCTCCATCGAGATAGAGAAGCTTTGTGTCTCTTCAACACTTAGCATCTGAATACAAACAGCTGGATCACTCTTAAACGTCTCGTGAGTCTCTGAATGTGCTTCTTCGCCAGGTCCAATCACCTGAGTTATACGAATATCATCTGAACATCGAACTTCAAGCAGACCATGTGAACCCGCTGCTCTAGTAGCCGCCCTCTGCAAGTCCACGCCAAAGGCTTCACCAAAATCATCGTGAAGAACCAAAACACCACCTGAAGCTTTTGCTAGTGGCTGCAGGACAGGAACCCTGAGAGGGCAAGTCCCAGCGCACAATATATCCACGACTGTGTTGTGTCTGTGAGCTTCACGCCCTAAAGTCTCCATCCATTTTATAGCTGTCTTTTCCATGTAAGGATAATTCGGATGACTCATCGAATGGGGCACTGATCCTGGACCATATGTAATGGGTCCACCAGCGCAAACAATGATTCTACTGTTACCTCCGGCTCTTCTGACCACTCCCCGAGACATTTCTGCAGATGGTCCTTGAATTATGGCTAGAGCAGCCTCAACAGCAGTTCCAAGGCACCGATCTCTAGATGCTTCAGGAACATTCAATGTGTATGGTCTTAAGGATGAGAATATCTCGTGTGCTACCTTTAGTGATGCATGCATTGGTGACAAGTATACACCGGTTCCATAAATCAGCGATTTCATCGACTCTGCTGATGGTGATTTAGCACCAGAGATAACATCGGCTGAAGCTACTGATTCTTCAGAGAAATCATAAATCGAAACAGTACGGCCATACACTACAACCCCAAGCCTGGTGGTTTGTGGAAGCGAGTCAACAAATGCATGCAAAGAACTCTGCAAGTGCTGGAGGTGCGGTTCATCTAAACACTCATCGATAACAAGGACGACTGGTGCAGATGTCCGAGAATCAGAAGCAGGAACAAACCCAGGTCTCCTGTTTCCAGTCTGAACATAATCAACCAGAGGCATCGAGAGTTCTGGATAGTTACGCAATTCATCCTTGCTCATAGCAACATATTCACCTTTACTTCCATTCATGTTCTCGCAGATGACGCACTGCCATTGCCCTGAACCAATCAATATGGAGGTATATGGATTAGAATACGCTCCACAGTGCAGACAACGATGTGGGTCACGCTGGATAATCTGAGGACCAGGACTAATCTCCCTCCCTGCAGAAACTATAGCTCCAAACCCCAAACTCGCAACATTTGCTAGCTTCTTTTGCTTTAAAACCTACAATAAAAGGACACAACTTAGCAACTCAAATTACGAGACTATGAACTCCAACTGTGAACTAAAAAGGATAAGAAACAAAACCTTATTTGCAGAAAACAAAACGTAAGGAGAGTCAGCAGCTATAGGTTCCTCCATTCTAACAACATCCGGAAGATCACGCTGAGATCCAGTAGAAGACCCATTTGAGTAATAGGAAGGTGTAGATACAGGCAGAGAAGAACCCGTGGCAGAAGAGTAACCCATAGGCTGAGGAGTAGCCGGTGAGGTACGGAAAGGCACAGCAGCTGGTTTAACCGGAGTGTTAAAGACCGGAGGACCAGGTGGAGTACTCATACGAGGCACAGGGCTTCCCGTTCTGATACCATTAGAAGGTGACAACAGGTTTGGTGAATGCATCTGATCAGGTCTGAAAGTTGGTGGTGCTTGAGGATACCTAGGAGGTGTAGGTGAAGGCACTACTGAAGGAGAAGGAGATTGAGAGAGTGGTTGTTGTGATGGTCTATTTGGTTCTAATGGTGGAAGAGGTCCCGGGTGATTAACCGTTCTCTGTGGTACATTAGCCATCTGATTCCAAGTTTCTCAACTTACGAACTCGACAGTAGATCACAATCAACAACCTGAACAGTCTAGAATTGTATCCAGATCACGAATATGCAGAGAATCTGAGCTCAAAAGATCAAAATACACAGGACAATCCACAAGCTGAACAGCGTAGAACTGTACTCGGATCGAATCCAGATCAAGAATCTGCACAGAATTTAAACTTTGATCTCAAACAAAGTTCGAACAAAATCCAAAATCACAATCCACAAGCTGAAAACGTCTAGAACTGTATTCAGATCACGAATCTGCAGAGAATCTAAGCTCAAAAGATCAAAATACACAAAAGACTGCGAAAGTTTAGTAAGATCACAACAATCCACAAGGTGAACAGCCTAGAACTATACTCAAATCGAATCCAGATCACGAAACTACAGAGAATTTCAACAATTCGAACTCAACAAGATCAGAACACAAAATCGAAATTCAAAATCACTAGTTCATTTCCTTGAACTGTATCCAGATCACGAATCTAGAGAGAATCTGAGCTCAGAAGATCAAAATCGATTGCGAAAGCTATCCTTCTAACCAGAATCACTAATTCGTTTCGTTCCTTTCTGTTAGAGAGAATCGACTTACCAGTCCAACGATTCGATCACCGACGATCCGGAGAAAGTGTAAATCAACCTCGCCGCAAAAAGGTTGATCGCAAAATCAGGCGGAGATCGAGAATCGCGAAACCCTAATCGCGAGATTCGTAAGACGAATTTTTGACTCGCATTGAATTTATTTCTTTAGCTTACAATCTCACAAGACTCCTCCATTTTCACCTCTCGATTTTTTTGTCTCCCGTGCGTGGCAGTTTCGTAAATATTAGGATCTTCTCTGGTCGTTCCACTCACCGCACTTTGCCTTGCTGGCATAATCGTGAGATTTGATTGGTTTAAATATCTAACGCCAGCACATTGCATGACGTGGCAGTAAACGACGTCGGTTTGAGTACTCTCTCAAAAAGCAGTAAAACAAGCAACGTAACGGTTAAAGACTGATACTGACCTACTCTGTATACCTTATGGAACAAGAAAGGCTTAAAAGTTCCGATATTGCTTGATGTGAGATTTATTACTTAAGAAAGAAACAATGAAGAAATATAATTTATTATTACAAGTTCACTGTTAATTTGTGAGATTGCTATCTTTTTTTGGGTGTAAATGTCAAGTGAGATTACTATTTGTTAACAGTTTATTAAAAAATCCTAAAAGAGATGTTGGTCCTGAGTTAAGTTTATGAAATTATTGTTTAGATGCTAGATAAGAGGATACAGTCTCACAAGTATGATCTTAATGCAAGAATGGATTTTCCTCTCTTGATCCACTTTGAAGAAGTGTATTGGACTGTTAAAATATGATAGTATATGCTACGCATGTCACACATGTTTTCTAATGTTTTCCTAAGATATATGACCTAATCTATGTATAATTATATCTCCTTATGTGTAAACGTACTTCAATATCAGAACGACAAGCATATTCACACATTGACTTTGATTTTTAACAGTCCAATGCACTTATCAAAACAACAAGCATATACACATCATTGACTTTGATTATTTTTTCACTTAAAATAAACAAAAATTGCAATTTGTCTTTTGCTTTGATTCATTGCCTCTCCATAAACCAAACTTTTCCAGATCCCATTTATACAGGCCAATCAAGTCTTCCTTTCTGGAATTGTATCCAATCCTTCACCAAATTAGGATGGAGATATTAGGTATTATAAAGAATCTCAAAACCATACATGGAGGTAAGACTACATGACCGATACCAGATGATAATAGGAAATTACAATGTATGTCAAACTCCAATGTAAGTTGATGTGGGATATAATTTAAGGGAGAAAAAAATGAGGAAAACTATTTTTTTATCACTTAACCTCAGTGTTTACTTGTGAGATTAGTATCTGTTAACATTATACAAAAAGAAAATTGCAAAAAGTTGCTGGTCGTGGAATAAAGTCTATGAAATTATTGTTTATACGCAAAATAATATTACTAATTTAGAATCATTAAGTATAATCTTAAAGCAAGAAGGGTTTCACCTCCATTAGACCCATTTTGAAGAAGTCTGTTGGACTGTTAAAATATGATAGTATATGCTACGCATTTTCAGACCTATACTCTTATCTTTTCCTAAGATATAAGACCCAACATATGTATAAATATATCTCGTTAGAGTGTAAAGTACTTCAATATTAGTACAACAAGTATATTCACATCATTGACTTTGATTTTTTCAATTTAAAATAAACTATACTAGCACGTTTTTGTTTTTTGCTCCGATTCCAAACTTTGACAGCAAAATTAGGAATCCCTTCACCAAATTAGGGTCGAGAATATTAGGCATTATGAAGAATCAGACCTACTCTTCATAGAGGTACGATGGGATGATACCAGATGATTATAGACCCACCACGAAAACAAAATTAGGAATTCACAATGTTAACATTATTGTGTAAAGGCCAAACCCATGGCAAATATCATCACCATGATCATCATTCATCACCATGTGAAGTCAATTTGTAGAAAATAATGATTTATATGACTTTTTCATGTTTAATATTTATGTCACAATATATGCATAATTTTGTAAAGGCCAAACCCATGGCAAATATCATCACTGTGATCAACATACATGGGATGTAGTTTAGTAGAAACAGTGATTTATATGACCTTTTCTCGCATGTTTAATACTCCTTAACTAGGTGTTTTGCCCGCACATGCGGGCTTAGTTATCCTTAAGTCAATTTAAAAAGATTATCAAAATAAATGATTATTTTCATCCAAAAAATTTGACCAACAACATTAAAAAAATTTACATGATAAAGTTATTAAAATTTTTAAAAAATCTATTTTTTCTTTAAAACTTTGAAAAAAATCTAAAGTCTATTTCATTTCGTCTTAATTGATAAAAAATATAAAAACCAATCTTTCAATTTGATAAATTGAATCGATAAATATACTTTCAAAAACTGATCTTACAGAAATAATAATATTAGTTTGGATAATATAACAATATATTTGAATTTTTTTTTTGTCAAACACATATATTCTTTCTTTTTGAATGATCTTTTATTTTATTGTGATTATTTCATGTTTAATGTTTAACTATATAAAATATAAAAAAAAAATTTAATTTAACGTGTGAGTTTAGAGACGAAAATAACTTTACAATTTTTCCTTTTGAGCTATATACAATTAAAAATTTTACTTTATGAATATTTATTTATGTATTTTCTGTTTTTAATTTTTTTATTAAAATATATTTTTCAGATAACAACACAATATATATAGGAATTATCTTTTTTTTTAAAAAATATATATATTTAGATTATGGATAATTCTTATCATTATTATTAATTTAAATCATTTATTTAATTAAATAAGTATTAAATTCGTTTTTATTTTTGGCTGATTTATATATTTCATTCATTAAGGGTATAATAAATGTTAATCATTCTAACTTTTAACGTGAGAGCTCCGTTGCGAAAAATCACTTCGGAATTTATTTATGTGTTTTCTGTTTTTAATTTTTTTATTAAAATATACTTTTTCAGATAACAACAGAATATATATATGAATTATCTTCTTTTTTTTTAAATATATATTTAGATTATGGATAATTCTTATCATTATTATAGATTTAAATCATTTATCTAATCAAATAAATATTAAATTCGTTTTTATTATTGGCTGATTTTATATATTTAATCATTAAGGGTAATATCGATATTAACCAGTATAACTTTTAACGTGAGAGCTCCGTTGCGAAAAATCACTTCGCAAATAATAGTATAGAAAACCAAAAGAAAAATGTTTTAAAGTTACATTCATTCTAATTTTTATGTTAAATTTTATTATTAATTAAGTCCCCTGCAAGAAAATAATAACAAAAAATTATAAAAAAAAAATTGATAGGATAAATTATACTAATATTTAAAAATGAAAAATATATTATTGAAGTTGAGAAAAGCCGAGAAAAAATAATTAATTTGAAATGGATTGGTAGGTTAGTATTAACTACCCAAGTGCAAATTCGAATAAATGATTTGATAAAGAATAGTGGGAAAAGAAAAATCGAGATAATTAGTCACATTCACTAATTTAATTATACAAACAAACAGTCATTAGTCTACATAGATAACATAGAGCATGTGGTCCCAAACATCGATAATCAGTTCTTCATACGTGGCAAGTAGACCCCACACACTAACAAAAGCCTATAAGTTATTACACATCCCAAACACCAATCACACTTCTTCTTATTCCTTTTTTTTCCAAAAAACCAAACTCTTTTATTTTTCTTAGTTTTTGGAATTTTACGTTAAAATAAAAAAGATCAATTAATTTGTTCTGATTTATTCGTAAGTTTTGGTAGATTCCTCCTTTTCTTGGGAAATGGAGAACCAACCTTTAATCAGTCCTCAATCACGTTACCCTCTCCACCCCATCCCTGAAAACCCCTCCTCCTCCATCACCACCGTCTCCACCGCCGTCACGATCCCTCACTCAATCTCAACCACCTCTTTCTTCCACCAAGACAACAACATCCACCACGACCTCGAAAAATCCGAACTTAACAACCCTACAGACCCAACAGACTCTTATTTCAACAACCCTCGTCCTCTCCACCGATGCCGCACAGCACCAGCCATGGTCATCATCAAAGACCTCATCCCCAAATCCTCATCAGACCCCAAGAAGCCATCACCAATCTCAAAATCAATCATCAAACAAGCCATCTTCCTCCTCATCATCTACCTAACCCTAGGAGTCACAATCTACTCTTTCAACAGGGATCATTACTCAGGCATCGAGACACACCCCGTGGTCGACGCCCTTTACTTCTGTATCGTCACTATGTGCACAATCGGCTACGGAGACATCGCCCCGTTGACTCCATGGACAAAGATATTCGCTGTCGTCTTCGTCTTGTTCGGTTTCGGGTTTCTTGATATTTTACTAAGTGGTGTTGTTAACTACGTTTTGGATCTTCAGGAGAGTATGATCCTCACGGGAATACAAATGGGTTCCTCTAGAAGTGGGCATAGATTCTCTGCTAGAGACTATATAATCGATTTCGAGAAAGGGAGGATGAGGATAAGGATGAAAGTGTTTTTGGCCTTGTGCGTCGTCGTTTTGTGTATAGGAGTTGGTGCGTTGGTTTTGCATTTCGTCGAGGAGCTTGATCTCGTGGATTCGGTTTACTTGTCGGTTATGTCGGTTACTACGGTCGGGTACGGTGATCGTGCGTTTAAGACGCTTCAAGGACGGCTTTTCGCCGCGGCGTGGCTGCTTGTGTCGACGCTCGCGGTGGCGCGTGCGTTTTTGTATCTGGCGGAGGCGAGGATTGATCGGAGGCATCGGAGGGCTGTTAAGTCGGCGTTGAATAGAGAGATTACGGTTGAGGATTTGCTTGCTGCTGATACTTATCAACACGGTTTCATCAGGTACATAAACTTTTTATGTTTTTTTTTCCGACAACAAGTCTATCTGGTTTGGTTTGAAATTTTAAAAGTTTGACTTTTTGGTTAATCTTTGATCATTAGTTTATGCTTAAGAGAGATCTTGAGCTGTTTATGCAATTTCTAGTAACTAATCTTGAAGCTGAATAACTTAAAGTTAGTGTGTTTATGTTTAGATTGTGTTGTGGGTCAAAGAGATTAATCAGACTAGTCATATTGCAACCTTAGAGTTTTCCTTGCAAGCAACAATTAACTATCAAAGTGTGTTAAAATTTTTAATTGTTTAGTCTTATCCAATGAGTTTAAGACACCAATGACTGAGTCTTAAGTGATTAATCTTCTGACCCTTTTGTGTTTGATTTGTTTTGTGTGTGTCTCAGTAAATCAGAGTATATTGTGTTAAAGCTCAAGGAAATGGGGAAGGTCAGTGATAAAGACATTAACCAAGTAGTGAATCAGTTTGATAAACTTGATCCTAATAACTTGGGGAAAATCACACTACCTGATCTTTTGGGTGGTCCTTTGTGATATACATACACCTTATTTTTTCTTCTTGTACAATTATTTTTCCTTTTTTTCCTTGAAGAAAAAGAACAGAATATATGTAGCGGCGCTGATTCATACAAAGAGATGTCTCAGTTCATTAGAGATAATGTAAATGTGTATTCTTTTTATGCTTTGTATAAAACTGTGACAATGTCAATACTTAAATTTAGTACTCCCTCCGTTTCGAATTAATTGTCATTCTAGAGAGAAAATTTCGTTTCAAAACAAGTGTCGTTTTAGAGTTTCGAGATAAAATTTATTAACCTATATGATATTCTATTTTTCTATTGGTTGAAAAGTGCTTAGGTGTATAGGTAATTGTGTTTTTATTTTGAAAATATGTAAAATTAAATGTTTCCTTAATCTGTGTATAAAAATTTAGAATGACAATTAAAATGAAACGGAGGGAGTACTCAACAAAATGGATAATATACATATATCCAAATAAAAATAGACAGTTCTCCAAAAAATAATATACATTTCAAATAATTAGCTTCTTGTTTTGGATGACATTCACATGAGTTTGGTAGTATATAAAACAGATATATCAAGGATTCTCATATATCTGATATAAAAAGGAGTCTTGTGGTTATGGATATGCTAATCTTTGTCACTGGTGATATCATTCGGTGGAAAAAGAAGCTCTAAAGCTGCGGCTTTTTGTCTCTTGATTTAGTAGAAAGGTTGATTGACCAAGTATCACATCTCAATTCATGCACAAAAATTTTAACAGCTAACAATTAGTATTAAACATTAAATTTATTAATTTTTATACTTTCATAATTTCAGTCATCTTTTTCAAAATTAGACATTTCAATTTGTCATTCAAATAAAGAAACAAATTGAAAGCTGTTAAGTGACACTACCTTTACAATGACTACAGATAAAACACAATATGTTACAAGTATAATTGATAGGTTTTACCAAAAAAAAAACTATATATAATTGATAGGTATGGGTTACGTTTCTACGATATATAGTTGATTATGATTTCATGTTTGATGAATTAAAAACATTAAGGGTTAGAATGACAACATGCATAACAACTGTGATACGATGTTAAGAGTAATCAAAATATATAAATGCATAGATATATAGAAATTTTGTTATTATTAATTACGCACGCTGAAGTGTGGTTTATAACATTTGAATCATATATTTATTTTGTAATTATATTAAACAACAATGAATTTAATAGTAAAATGTGCAATATAGTAAAAAGTGTAAAATGCTAAATGTGTAGAAACAGTTTTACAATATTATCTTACTAGGGCTGGCCCAGACTACGCCCGGATTTTTCGTTGAAAGTTTAATTATATACGTTGTATGTTATTTTGATATATAAATATTATAATCTATTATAAAATATAAGTAGTTAGACAATTATATAATTATTTTTAATTATTTATTGTTTTTTCGATTTTCAAAAATTTTAATATCCAAATTTTGTATGTCATAGATTATCAGTATGTGTTTTACGTAGAATTGTTGTGTCTTGTGGCTCGTCTAGACTTTTGTTTCTTTATTTGTTGTGTGTTATTATTTTATTTTCAATTTTTTTTGTAAAATATGGTTTGGTTATTTATTACTCATTGTTTACTGTATGAAGCTTTTTTGATAATTATTCTAAATTTGATCTTATTACCTATTAATGGAAAGAAAATTTAGTGTGTGAATCTTTTTTCCTTAGGTTTGATGAAACGTAAAAGAAAACAATATGATAATAGATTTTTCGTCTTTCCAAACTTATAGACTTCTTTATTTATTTTGAACATATTTAAGTATTCTGTAACACTAATAAATCTTTATTAAACTTTTAAACACAGGAAAAAAAATTTCATTATACTCAAATTATATTACATAGCATAATTAAATTTTAATTAGTCTATTTTTATATCTTATTAGTTCTTAGTTTTTAAATTATTTTCATTATGTATTAATTGTTGATCATTTTTATATCATTTTGTATTCTAGGTTAACCTTAAATTTTGTGGTAAAAAGAGAACTAACAATCTTGTGAGATTCAGTTTTTTATTTTCGTTGGTATAAATCTAATGAAATGTATAAAGATTAATATCATAAGTTGATTTTTATTCTTTCTCATGAATTTTATTTATTATAATTATAAATTTATTTGCTTTAATTATATTATATATTTTACTAAATGATTATCTTATCATAATTATAATAATTTTATTTATTATAAGTATAAATTTATTTGTTTTAATTATATTATATATTTTCACTAAATGATTATTTTTTTAACAAAAAGATTAATGTCAATTTTTTGGTTTCATTAAAAATAAAATATAATTATAATGATTTAAAAGTTATTAAATTGTTTGAAAGTTTTGGTGGTTGTATTTAGGATTTCTTTCATGTTTGTTTGGGACATGTTATACGGATCAATATGAAATAGTTGTGTGTTTTTTTAATGTTTTATTCTGGAATCTATGGTATTATGTGCTAATTGTTCTCCAACTTTTTCTTAAAAACTATCAATCAAGTGGACAAATATTTACTCACATTTACTCTTTTTTATTATTGTTTCAAAAGAGATAAACGCACACTCATTTTTTTGCTAGATATAGTGAACGTAACAATATTTCTCATTTTCCTTATGTTTTCCATTTTATTTTTTCTGATTCTGTTTGATCCGGAAAAACTGTGAGATCTTAGCGGCCACTGAAGTGGTGTTATAAGGTGAAAGATTCTGAAGTACGATGGTGTTAAGCTAATGACATATTATTTTTTCAAGTTATACACCTAATATTCAGATTTATTTTGTCATCATATTATTTTGCAGCTTATACGCCTGATATTAAGATTCATACGCATGTATTTGTTTTAAAATAATTGATTGTTATTTAGTGTTTCCTTTGTCTATAATAAAATGAATGACATGTTCACTTAAACATTTCACCGTCTCTATCAAAATTTTATGTTCGTTTATATTTTGGACATTTTTATTTTTACCTACTATCAAACATATTTTGAAATACTATATTATTTTAGTATTATAATATTTTATGTTTTGTTTATTTTTCATAAAACCATATAGTTATTTTTATGTGTCCGACTATTTTTATATGTAGTAATTGATATAAGTTCAGTGTGTATACAATATCATTTTTAACAAAAACATACAATATAATTTATGTGGAAATATTTTCATTTGTTTGATGTGTTTATTCCTTTTGATTTAGTTTGTATTCTGATTTTTTCTGTATATTTAATGCATATTAATTCCTAATGTTCTATTATTAAAAATTTAGTGATACACACACATAAGATAAACATATATATATATATATATATATATATATATATATATATATATATTCAAATTTAGTGAGTATCTGATTTTCTTAATTTATTGAAAATAAAAATAACATTAAATTTCACTATTTCTATTTTTTATTATATAAGTAATTTCTAATATTTTTCAGTGTTGATAAAATAAAATATCTAAGAATATAAATTAAAGATTATTTTCAGCCAATTTGTGTTGGAATCTTTATATTTGTTTGATGTGTTTATTCTTTTTGATTTAGTTTGCATTCTTATTTTTTCCTGTATATTTAATGCATATTAATTTCTAATGTGTTATTATTAAAAATATAGTCATAATATATATATATATATATATATATATATATATATATATATATATATATATTCAAATTTAGTGAGTATCTGATTTTTCTTAATTTATTAAAAATAAGAATAACATTAAATTTCACTATTTATATTTTGTTATTTTATTATATAAGCATTTTCTAACATTTGTCAATGTCAACGAAATAAAATATCTAAAAATATAATTTATGGATTATTTTTATCCTTATACATTTTTTAATTCATGGATACTATGATATTTCAATATATTTTTAATCTTAAAATAAAAAGATGCATACTTCCTAGAAAGAATTAATAACAACATTTACATAAAGTAAACCTTTGTTAGTATTAAACATTATTTTTTCTGTAAGAATAATTTTGAATGTCATATGTAATTTATTCTCATCCTATTTAGTGACATGACAACCTTACATGAGAGAAAACTCTATTGTATATGATAAGATTATTTTCGACTTCTTGTTAATAGCAATAACAATGGCGATAAATTCTTCAAACGTGGTTTGATATTTATAAGGTTTAATTTTGATTTAAAAATTACATAATTAGACCATCTCCAGTGGTGTTTCAATTTTCACTTTTTTTGTTTCATTTTGAAGCAAGTTTCGTTTTAATGGTATTTTATTTATTGTTTCAAAATGATGCAGTGAACAGTATCGCTTCAAATTTGAAGCAATACTGTTCATTGTTTTTTGTTTTGAAACTAAACTCTCTAAATTTTAAATTGGTCCTTAAATTTTATTTATTCATGCATTTTGATGAAATAAACTGCATTAATCAATATACCTTAATTAATTTCTAATATTTGTTTATTATATTAATTTAGTGAAATATTATAAATATAGTTAATATAAAAGTGAAATACATTACTCTGTTTCTTTATACACACTAAATTTTATGTCTTACCATGAATTATAATTCCTCAAAATTCACTACATTGGGATGTTTCTTTATAAAACCTAGTATTGTTATTCTTCATTTTTGTTATGTGTAACAATTTTATTATATAATAACGTAAAATTTATAACAATTGTATTAGATTAGTGTTAAACCAAAATAATTGAATATAATTAGTAAATATGAAAAATATAAGGTATTATTAATAATTAATGATAAAATTGAGATAAAATATATTTAAAATATTATTTTTACAAGAAATAAATAAAACAAACCATTGAAAAATATGTACATGTTAAACAAAGTGAACTTTTGAAACAAAAAATGAAGCCAACCATTGAAGATATTCTTATAAATATATATTTTAAATTGTTTGGAGATCAGATAAAAAGTATAATACATAAGTACTATTAAGTACTATGAAGAATCAAGGCAAGCATATGTCTCGTTATCTATTCTCTGGACAGATCATAAAACTTTTATTAGTTATTAGAGATTTTTCCAGGCTACATTCGATTTTTTCTCCCTATATTCATATAATTTATTATAAAATATATTTGACTATATATTTTACAATTATACTGAATATGCTACATATGTTAATAGATAAATTTACCATTTCTTGTATCGTTTCTGTTTAGTTTAAATTTAAAATCATTAAAATTTAGTTTTTTTCAATATCAAAATACATGTAAGTTGGTAACAAACTGAATAAAAAATAAATTAATTTTTTTAGTTAAAACTAAATTATCTCATTTATTTAAATTTTGTGAAAATTGCTAAATTAACATATAATTCCAACAGTGTTTTAACACTAAAATCAACGACTATATATTTTAAAATTGTAATATTGATTATTTATCATTTGTTATTTTGTTTATGTAAACATCCAACTGTCTCCTCTTTGAACCTGTATAACGCCATTTCCTGCTGTTTGAAGTATCAATGATCCTCTTCGTACACCAGCACAAGAATCATATAATACTTTGAATCTGTTGTTGATGTTCTGAGAATCTACCCTATCAAGCTGCACCGTACTTCTTTCTTCACTTATGTTTCCTTCATAAAACCCTCTGTTCAACCCTCCATAAATAGCAAGTATAAGATATGTGGACATAAACACAAGTTTTATCTAAATCCAACTTTATCAAACATTTACTACTCATTCAGCATTTTTAATGTTACTGTTTTTTTTTTTCCAAATAGAAAAAAAAAAGCTCCATATAATAGTGGCTTCTTCCACTCTTATATTATTTTATATTACTTCGGTTTCCTTCAATAGCTCTGCTTCACCCAACACACTAACCATGCAAGTATAGTGTTTTATCGATGGCTTAATAAATTAAATTATTTTTGTCTTATCATTAAACAGATCAAATAACCAGTTGTCTTCTCCAATTTCAGACATATTCAAATTTCTAATTATAAAATCTTTGATCACCATCCTAACAAGTGACTATTGTTCCATTGTTATGTATGATGCATACACATATAACTAGGTCACCAATATTTAAATAATGACAGAACCATTACAACATATGTGTACAAAGTACAAACTATGAGAATAGGAAAATCTATAAATAAGCAAGATGGAATTTCTTACTTAAGCTTCACAAGCGTACATAATAACAAACAAACTCACTAATGCGTATATGATGAAGGGTTCTAATAAAATGAAGCAAAGACACTAATAAGTTATCAAAACCCATCTTATACAATAGAAAGCTTAAAAATCTAAGTACACCATAAAGAGAATATCCATAGAGAAGTTATGCTAAGGATTTTTTTATATAAAAAAAAAGATAACTAATAACTAATACTCATACATATAGTATAGAACCAATAACTGTTACAAAAGATATTTGCTCTAGAAGAAAAATACTGATACAGAAGAAAATGATAACTATCCAAACAATTGAATTAGCTTTTCAAAGTTAAAAGAAAACACATACGATGTAATAGCTTATCCACTGAAAAGTTAAAAAGATTGATCAATTTTAACTTACGAGTTTCAGACAGTTGCATGAAACGGCCTAAAATTGAAGTAATAAAATTGTAAGTTAAAAAGTAAAGAGAATACTTGTTGAAATATGATTCGTCGGTGACATCATACGCAAGCAAAATTTCCACGGTTCTATGCTGCAATAAGAAGAAACACATAGGTGAATACTACATGTCCAACCATAGTGAGGAAAGAGAAATAATGCATATATAGTAAGATGAATCGAGAAGCAAAATACGGGTATACTAAATCAAAACTAAGAGAAACCAGTTGTGATAGTCGCGAATCGCTCTTGTCTGGTAGTATCTCAGATTTGCAGCTTAATGCTTTTATAATCCAGCTCAATAGCCCATATTTTGAAATTAATTCTTTCAACAAAAAAAAAAAAGAACTTGAATAACTGTTGACCACTACAAAGAGCACTTACGAATAGTGTCATGTATCAAATAGATCATACTTGGTAGTTGTAATGAAAAATATCAACATGGTTCTTTTCGTAAGTTTCATGATTGAAGAGAAGTATGCTCTTCAGTTACGTCTTTTTCATTCCTTTAATCCAGTTCTGTTTAATCAAGAAACGAAAAGAGAAACATAATTTTAAAAATACATTATGATTTAAGAGAAGATAAGATATGATAGGAACATTATGAGATTATTTTACTATAGAGAAAAACATATAGTGATGTAACACACATCATTGACAGAGCTGGTCTGAGATGTGGTGCTGCAATAGATAGAAAGAACATGAAATAAAAATCTAAAGAGAGCGTTTTTTATAATTCGATTTCCGTTTTTACAAACGAAAACCCTCTTTAATAGAAGTCAAATAATGAGTGTTTTTTTATAGAAATCAAATCGATTATCGAACTGAGCAAGGTAATTGGTTTTTGTACCAAATTTTTTTTGTGAAAAGAGAAAGATTAAAAAAATTAACCGCATATGTAATAACATGGTCTAAATATTTTTGCCAAATATATGATATGTCACTAGTTCAGTATATAATTGGTTAATTAAATATGCTGAAGTGGACACTCTAAATGTTGATTATATTCTTTTTTTAATATTGGAAGATGAGAGTTATAATCACAATTAACAACCTATACGTGTTTTTTGTTAGCTGACTAGTGAATTGATTGCTCTAGCTTTGAATAAATGGATAAACTTGACTGTTACTTCTTCTTTCCGGTCACCTGTTTCATGTTGGAGACAACATTTCTGTTTTCGTACGTCTCGTATCATCGTATGGACCGACAATAAAGAATCTTATAAAGTTATAGCAAAAGGGTTAATGTAAATGGGTTCCACGTCTGTATATCCATTGTTCCACGTCTGTATATCCATTTACTTTGAATGGATCAAACGTATGACCTGTTTTTGTTTTTGTTTTAATCATTTAATTAGCAATGTCGTTGTTTGTTCAGGATTACTTGTAATTTCGTGTTGTACTCACAAGAGATACGTGTACTGCCGTATTTGTGACAAGAATATACGTGTAGTGCCGTATTTGTGACATGTAAATAAACCTGTATTTTCAGTTGATCTACACTTATTACAAGTCAAACCATTACATAATAAAAAAGATTTTATAGTCCACTATCTTTTTTTATTTCTAAGATTTTGAAATTTTGATAGATGGAATCTATAATAGTTGATGCGTTCAAACAACCGCTGCTTACTCACTACTCGTCATTGTTCTTTCTATTATATAGCTGTTCAAAAAAGAAGATATTATATTACGGAGTCATTATAAAATCAGCATTCAGTACCATATACAAGTACATGATAACATGGACCGATAAAACCAAAGAAAAGAAGTTACACACATTTATCAAATCTGCTAACACATTATCAAATACTATTATATGCTAATTGATATCAATTATCAAGTCCCCTCTAGTGCCTGATAGAGAAAGCCAACAACAGTCCACAAAACTTTCGTCAACACCAAGTCACCAACAGCTACTCAACTTGCTTCAAACCTTTTGAAGTTTGGAGTCTAAAGCATGTTGAAGCCGCAATGAACAAAGTTACGGATACTAACCAATGAAAAAATGGGTCTAGTGGTTAAAACCCTTGGATCACCTAGTAGAAGTTTAAGAGGTTGTTGGTTCGATTCTTGTAAGGAAAGAGAGAGTTAATTTAACAAAGTTTATGTCCCATTCTAGCTACAAAGATGTATGGATCTTCGAGCCCAAAACTTCCTAGTAATTTAAAAAAAAAAAGTCTTACGCAAGAACACATGTACCAATCATACATAGCTAGATACAGAGCATTATGGTTACATAATCAACTATTCTTGGATGCCTCTCGTGTTTGAGCATGTTTCCTCCGCATTATGCGTTGTAATTGTGGTTTATTTGTTTTTTTTTTTAATTCGTATGGTACATACTGGTATCTTTTTTATCCTTTCGTGATCTAAACTTTTGCTTCTTTTATTCTTTAGTTATCATTACGCGATCAAACCAATAGGAACCAAATTGACTATAGTAAATGTGCTCATCTTAGTAATTCTAGAATCAGTACAACAAAACTACATAAACTACATAAACTAAAATCCAAACGTTGTAGAATGTTCAGGATCTTAACAGCAGTAAATCATCATTAATAGAGTAAAATAGTAAACAAACCAGAAAAAAAGAACAAAACAGAAACAGAGGGATTTAATTATTGCTTACGGTAGATGTTTGAAATTGGAAAGAAAAAAAGATAGAAGAAAACAAGCATAGGATATAATGATATAATCTTAAGCTTGAGGTTTGTCCCACTTGAGTGGCTTCACGACCTCCCAGGTGAAGTCAGGGTCGTCCCTTCCGAAATGTCCATACGCCGCCGTTTTCAAAAACCTTCCATTGCCTCCTCTCTTCAAATCCAAGTTGATCGTCATCATCCCTGGTCTGAAATCGAAGCTCTCCTTCACGATCTTCAAGATCTCCTTGTCTGGAATCAACCCTGTTCCGTAAGTGTCCACAAAGACAGACAACGGCTCTGGAACTCCAATGGCGTACGAGACCTGAACAAGAGCCCTACGAGCCATTCCGTTGGCAACAACGCTCTTGGCAGCTTGCCTCACGATGTAAGCACCACTCCTGTCGACCTTGGTCGGGTCTTTCCCTGAGAAAGCACCTCCTCCGTGAGCTCCCCATCCTCCGTAAGTGTCGATGATGATCTTACGTCCGGTTAAACCGGCGTCACCGTGTGGTCCACCGATCACGAACCGGCCTGATGGGTTGAGGTGGAAGATGGTTTTGTCGTCGAGGTACTTCTCTGGGATGATGGGTTTGATGACATGCTCCTTGAGGTCACGTGCGATCTCATCGTTGGTCACAGTCTCATCATGCTGGGTCGAGATAAGGACGGTGTGGACACGGACCGGAACCATGGCGCCGTTGTCGTTGTAGTACTCAACAGTGACTTGGGTTTTACCGTCTGGTCTCAACCAACGGCAAGTTCCGTTCTTCCTCACTTCCGTAAGCTTAGCACCGATCTTGGTCGCTAGGACATGGCTGAGAGGCATGAGCTCAGGGGTCTCATCAGTAGCGTACCCAAACATGTGTCCCTGGTCACCAGCTCCAATCTCCTCAGGGCGCTTGGTGAAGTGACCGTGAACACCTTGAGCAATGTCTGGACTCTGCTGCTCGATGTTGACAAGGACCTTGCACTTGTCAGCGTCGAGACCAACGTCGTCGGAGATGAAACCAATGGAGCGGCAAGTGTCGCGGACGATCTTCTCGTAGTCGACGGTAGCCTTGGTGGTGATCTCACCGAAGACCATGACCATGTTGGTCTTGGTGCATGTCTCACAGGCGACTTTGCTGTCGGGGTCTTGCTCGAGGCAGGCGTCGAGGACTGCGTCGGAGATCTGGTCGCAAAGCTTGTCTGGGTGTCCTTCGTTGACGGACTCGGATGTGAATAGGAAAGTCTCCATTTTATCTCAAAGCTACAAACAAAATAAAGATTCAATCAGCATCCTCATAAGTAATACTACAAGTGGAAGTATTCATAACTAGAAAGAAAGTGTCAACCTTTTTAAAAAAGTAAAAAAGAATCATTTTATTCCACACTCAAGTAGTGACATAAAGCTAAAGAGATAATAAAAGCATTTTTTTAAATGATAAAACAGATGCATCTTATCCTCACAGCACAAAAAAATGATGGAGATCTAATATAATATATAATATAAATAAACTTAAGTGAAGCTTAGTAGCAGACTAATGTGCATTCATTAACTAAGAAGACTCATCATTTCAGGCTAAGACTTAGTGCAGACATAAACTTAGACTGCATTTAAAAATGGTTATATATATTAAAATAAAATAAAAAGCCAGATTCAAATCATATACACACACACTTGTCCAATGAGAAAAAATATTCAAATCTTAGCAAAAAAAAACATAAAACTCATCATGTAGATCCGCTTTAATAGATACTAAACAACTCAAAAACAAACAGATCCAAATAAGTTTTATTCATCGGAGCTAAACCTAATACTTAGATCTGTGAGATTCGCCATAACCTTAACCTAATCAGATCCCTCAACTACAGAACGAACAGTATCGCAGATCCAGTAAAAAAAATTCAAAAAAATTCAAATCTGAATCGAAAAAACCATAGCAAAAATCTCATTTCATCGCAGATTCAATAAAATCGATACAACCGTCAGATCGAGACGAGAGCATGAATCGTAAGAAGGAGGGAGGAGGAGAGGGATACCTTTGGGGGATAGAGAAATGCGAGTACAGATCTGATCTCACAGTCTCTCTATGCCTCTCTCAAAGCTAGCGAAGGAAGGAAGGAAAGGAGTCGGGGACGATTTGTGGATCTAAAACGGCGTTGCTATTTATAGAGATTAACTGCTACTCTTTACTGGCTACCGAACCTACTGGTTTTATTTATTAACTCTGCAGCACCTCTTTGCTTTTTTTCTTCTTTTTATTTGGCTTATTCGGCTACCTACGTGTAATATTATTATATAATTGTAAATGTTTGTTTTTTTAGTGAAAATATATTACTTCAATTAATCGAGTTATGCTTTCTACATGGTAATATAGTAATATGAATTTATTAGCCTTTGTTAATCTATGTAAACTAATCGAGTTATGCTTTCTACAAACTTGTTGATGAAACAAAAATTTGTAATCATGGATCTAGATGAGTTCACACTATCACCAATAAGGTAACTCCTGATATGCCCTATATTTAATATTTATTGACTTACCAGATCTTAATGTAATCATTTAAACACAATACAATACTAATGTAAATTCTGTATAGATAAATTTGAGTAGTAGCAGTAAATGGCCAATTATTTGTCTTTCCATATCGTTATCTGGCGTCCAATATTTATGGAAAATAACCCTTAAAATTAAAATAATAGCTTTCAATCAAAATCACCTTAAAATACTTATATGAAACAATAAGAAGATCAAATAATATGTGTATAAGTTGTACATTCTGAAGATCCAATTGTAATATTTTGAAATTTTATAATTTATAGTCTTTTCTCATCTGAATTATATACAAACACTAAAATAGAACAACAAACAAACTTATTTCATACAACTTTTAAAAATAAATTTAAGTCATTTCAGGCCTATTAATAAGGATAGGAAAGACAGGACTACAAGAATAAAGTGGGACAGAAGCTCTCTCATGAATCATGACTCAGTTTTGGGGTAGGTGAAATTGTAATAAGTTCTGTCGTTGTTGAGAAAAAAATTATGACCATTAGATCTCTCACTAAACGGTTGAATTTAGAGGATGTCTAGTGACATATTTGACCTACTTCACTTACAATCATGCTATTCATTATTAATTATTTATTTGCGGGCACCTTCTATACTTTATTTTCTTACATCTCTTAAGTTTTAAAAAGGAAAAAAAAAAGAGAATGAATGAAAAGGTGGATTAAACCAATGGGAAAAGGAATCGTAATCGATCTAATTTCTAAGCTAATCAATGTAGCTCGACAAAAGGAATAGGAAAATGTAACAACGGGGAGGTGTCGGTAGCACGACCAATGCTACATGTTTAGGAAGTTTCGCAAGAGCTTACTACACTAATTTCGGCTCGGCGCGGCTTATCAGCTGATTCGTGTGTGTAGCTTAGCTTCAACATATATCTGTAGTGGGGTTGGTAATGTACACCTACCCATTTTTCTAATTTAGTATTTTAGGTGAAAATAATTCTGCTCAAGGAATGATAAACGTTTTAATCAAAAGAGAAAATAATTTAGAAATGGCATAATTTTTAAGCATGATTTAAACGGGGGATTCTGTGAATGATTAATTTCGTAATTCGTTTAAATTAAGAGTAAATATATCAGCCAAGGTTTATAATTTAAAGAATATTTTTTTTATTTAAAATTAATTAATTCAAACTTACGTACCTTTGAATTCTGATTAGTGATATATAAGCAAACATATACAGTCCAAATATTTAAAGAAAGTTATATACTGTTGTTTAAATTGCTTACTACTATTGTTCTTTGTGGCAGATAGATGCATGTTTATGTTACTCGTAATTTTATGTTCAAATTGATAGGTTGCTTTTGAATAGACTGTAAGATTTGCTCAATTAGTTGGTGTGGTATATATATATATTTACCACTGGAGTTTGGATAATTCTAGCAACTAGTTTGAGTGCTAATCTAGCGGTCAACTTTGAGTGCTAATAGAAAGGTATAAGTCCAAAGTCGTCGAAAATTATAAGTTGTGCAAGTGAGTTACGTTGAGAAAGGTAGTTGGTAGAGTCGTATTTGCTGCATGTTAAACTCATGCACCCACAACATAGTTCTGACCGGTGTTGAAATGTCGTCACAGATTGCATAAAAAATAATCAGCACATATGATTATTATTATTTCTAATCTTAAATTCTAAACTAATATCAAGTTCAAGTTGTGAGTCACCAGCATCTTTCAAAGAAGAAGTTTTGTGAGTCCAGGCTACAAAAAAAGTCCACGAGTTATTGGGTTATTAGTTATTACATATTTCAACATGTATTGTTTGCTAATGCGGTAGACATTTCTATCATCAAAACTAAAATGGTTTTTTGTAAAAAAAAAATTCAGTCAAACAAACGAAACTAGTTTCTTTTATTTTTTAATTTACAAAACTCATACTTAACTTTCATGCGAACCTTATAAGAATATTTTACTTTTATTAGCCAGGATTTTTGGAAGAATATGGTGCGAAGATTATATATTTTTGGGTTAATCCTTCCTTTGAAGTTTTGAATTATTGAAAAACAACAACAAAATAAATTAATATAAATGATCACAGATCTGGTCACCAACCACTAGATTAGCAAATGAATGGACATAAGCCAGTGATCAGTTTTAAGAATATATACAAAAGAAATAAACTTCGATTAAAAAATACAAATAAATAAATAAACAAACAACTCAAAGCACATGTTACACTATTAATCTATCAAAACATCGAATATCAGAATATAAATCATCAATTTCAAAAGAATAACAATTAAGTAAAACTATTTTTAAAAAAATCGTTCTTAAAATAAATTATTCAACGTTGTAAGATATTTTAAATTATAAACGTTTTTGAATGCATAAAATTCAACATCTGTGTACTGAGATCTAGCCAGAATGTATGGTCGAAAAGCCACACATAAATATTACAAAACCACGTAACTATTAATCTCAAATAAATCAAATAACCGATAAATTTAATTATTAAAAATAAATCGTACTTTAATTGATTAGTAATATGAATAAGGTCATGTGTAACGTTGATATTTCGTCCATAAAGGTCCCACTCACATGGGCACAATTCCATATTACCGATCTTGAGCAATAATGTAACTATCAAATTGGGTTCAGATCCATGATACCACAATTTAATAGCCCACCGACAAAAAACACATCTCTTATCAAACTTTAAACCAGAAACCAAAACCCGGTTTACTCTTAACCAGCAATCAAAATTGGGTTGGTACAAATTACAGGTTTTTGATACGAACCGAGCTGTTAACCGGAGAATTCAACCATTTGGATTCCACGTCCAGCCACAGCGATCTGATATCTATTTCTGCACACGGACAGATTTAAAATATAACATATTTGGTATATGAGCAAACATGGCAACAATAGAAAAGCTTGTGAGAGTAACTAATGCATTTTTACTTACTCATCAATGGCTTTAGCATCCAAAGCCTCTGGCTCGGGTACACTGATGACTATATGAGCATGCTCGACCAGTTTACCATCTTTGTTTATATACCAACATCTCACACGTTGATCAAGACCTGTTGAGAATATCCACTTCACGTCCATCCACACACCTTCATCGTCATCAAAATCAAGAAATCAAGATTCGTTAGGGATAAGCTTTTTTTTCTTTTACAATTTTACAGTGGTGTAGTACCTTTTATGGCAGAGCTATGAGCCGATGCAACACCTCCACGGTCTGTGAGCCTGATACTGTAACACTGGGTTTGTTTTAGATCCATTGTTTCAGATTTGTTGGCTGGACTATTACTTCTAATGATGTTGAAGCTAAGACAATGAAGGGCTTGATCATCACCGCCGCTAATCACATTGAACATAAAACCATTGTCGTTACTTGGAGAGCTGCTCGAGGGGGAAACATGAAGACAGTTGACGCCAGATTGATGAGCATTCTTAACGACATGTGAAGGCTTTATCTCGCTTATATCAGGAAGAGGCTCTGCACTTTCGCTTTCCTGAGTAAAACCATTTGTGACTTCCAAAGACGTTGCTGGATCTTCTTCTGCAGCTTCACTAACCGAGTTACTGCTACTGTCTTGTGTTCTCTTCGCGCCTACCAGTTTCCATTTCCTACCACCTTGGCTTCCTCTTCCAGTTCGTGGTCGTTTCTGACAATCAATGAACTTCTCAATATGGAGGCTCGATACTTGCTTTACAAAAGCTTCTACACATATAGTTACATCCCAAAAGGCTATGCTCCCATCTGTGGCTCCACTGATGAGAAGATAGACATCACTAGATGATGCATTATTATTACCTGTCAGGTAAAGTTACCGAAAGTGTTACACAATGGTTTATTTTAGAAGAGGTCAACTGATAGAGAAGTATTAATGTCAATGGCTAAACCTTCATGTGAGGGATGCAGAGGCACAATGGCGTGTTGTAGTGACAGAACTGGAGATGCTAGAGGAACCAAAGATGCAACATCAAACCTGAAATTAAGAGTATCAACATGAAACACACATGTATACTGTAATCAAACAAGCAAAGCACTTCTTCTGGTTAGTTACCATAATCTATGTGGCAAGACCAGGGCTCGAAGTGTAAGGGTGGCATCAGAGCAAGCCACAGCGATAAAACATATAGTTAGCCTGAAAAAGATGAAGAGACAAGATTTGAACATCATTGATGGGTTCAATCAAAGTAAGTGAAGGCTGTCTCTCTAACCTGGAACCAACACATTTAACTAGAAATGCAGTGGCAGCCATATATCTCCAGTCATCTTCATAGTTTTCTCGCCCCTGGTACGAATTGGATCTTGATTCTGTGACGTTAAAGCTAGTATCTTCTTCTACACTATCCAGTTTGGGAGTTTTCTCAATCTTTTTACTTTTGGTGGGCATGTCAGTAGCAAGCCATTGGAACGTCACTGAAGAGACGTCTGATGAAGCTCTGTCATCTCCATTATCACTAACAAACGAATCTCCCTTCTTATTTGTTCTACCATTTCTTAGAAGCCAAGAGGTTAGAACACGCTTGGCTCCAACAGATATCAGTAAGCAAGGGTTTTCACTATCATCCACTGCAGAGTCTTGTCCGTGCGTGTCTGGCAAGTTAGGTATATCTGAAGCAATAATGTGCATGGTTGATACACAGCAAACTGATCTCACTGCTGAACCTCCTACATGTTCTCCTAATAGCTCTGATGTTGACCAATTTCCAAACTCAGATGCATATCTAGATTAACCCCAAACACTTTGAAACAGTTAGATAAAAGTATTTATATCATCAATTATCACTTAATTAAACTTTATTATGACTACCACCCACCTAGTCAATCTAACAGATCCATCTTCACACCCTGTTGCAATCCAACTATCAGCTTTTGTTTCCGCAGAGATGAAACATAAGGAATGTAATTCTCTTCCATGAAATTGTGTATGCAAATTCAGAGGAAATACTTTGGTCTTTTCTTTTCCAACCCAGTGTCTATGAATATGAATGACATCATCCTATGAAAGAGACAGGTTTACGATCAGTCAAAGACCAAACGTTAATACACAACTTTCATCTAGAGAATAAAGATGCACCTTCACGTAAGCAAAACAGTTTTGCAGCTCAGGGATGTCCCCAAGATAAAAAGAGTGGGGACGACGCCATCCACCACATGAGATCTGTGCAACCTGTTGTCATAAGAAGTTCAGAGTATTATTACAGCTCGGATGTAAAAAGGTCATAAATTGAGAAGCCAGAGGTGGACCTTTGTTTCAGTTGTTAAGTTCCACAATATAAAATCCGTTGACGAAAATCCAGCGGCATATTCATTGTTCGGATGGTCTTTGGAAAAGTGCATGCCTTGGCAAACTGATTGAACTAAGCTCATCTCTTTCAGTTGTTTCAACCCCATAAACTCTAAAGCCTGCCTCTCTCTGTCATATTCAAAATAGCATATGCAACCGTCTGCTCCAGTCTGAAAATGAGATTTAGAAAAGGGACGAATCAACGAAACAAGATGATTGTCCACGTGACAAGAAAATGAAAGTAAATATTTCATAAATTTATTTATCCTGATAAACCAAGCAAGCACCAAGAGCAGAAGATAACAAGCATAAATAAATTAGCCATACCGAGGATATCTCAGCTTTGTTGGAAGTTAATTTGACCACTGAAAGACTGGAAACAGTTGAAATCCCATGGGCAGCTTTGAAATAGTTAGACGAAGGTATCTTCAGTTCTGGAGAAACAGAAACCCCGTTCAGCATATCCTTTGAAAGAGGAAAGAGTGTAATATTGCCACGTAAATCTCCACACACAAGCACCTGCAAGCAACAATCATGTCAATACCAGTGTTCTAAATTTCAAAAGTCTAACACAACTCTTGGATGCAAACTTATAGACAACATATGTGGAATAGTTTGGCCATAACTAATGGTTGTGCTATTAGCTCTTCATTTAGTTGAATTGGTGTAGAGAGGAAAAGGAAATCAATATAACACCGAAACATAGCAGTAACAGCAACGAATACTACCTCATCTTCAGCTGATGCATCTACACACATTATTCGCATTCCAAAACAAGAGGAGAATTCGGCCACGAGGGAGATACCATCAGTTTTAGAAGCTAAAGGATCAGATAGTCTCCACATCTTCAACAGTCCTCTAGGATTGCAAGAACAAACAAACCTGGAAGCCAGACACTGAACTGTTATCTCATAACATTTCCCACCAAATGATTCCAAATGTTGTCAGAGAAAATTATTCAAATGATTCATGAGATAGGTCAATTAACCTTTCTATCAACAAGAGTATTTACCTATATCCTAATGATTTGCACCAGAAGGTTCCCAGAAGTTGTCTCTCTGGGCTAGCTTTCCAAGTTTGGTTTGATCCCGCACGTGGGTTATAAATATCACCCATAACTCGAACAATTGTCATATTTCCTTTGCCATCTCCAAGAGCAACCCAATCATCTAATGCACAAGACTCGTGTACCTTTCCTCCAGGCAAAACATCCATGGCAATAATAGGCCCTTCTTCAGGTATCCGAACTAGCTCAGTCCACGTTACATTTCCAGATGGCAATAATCTTGCATGGTATAAGCACCCATGGTTTGTGGCCACATACATGGTATCTTCCTGCGTAAACTGCAAACAGCGTACATACTCACTCTTGCTGCAACGGGAAAACAATCATATTTACAATTATACACAAGAAAAAGAAAATCCAGACATTTATTTACAGTTTTAAAACCGCCCTCTTCCTTACTTACATAAAAAGCTACATTTACAGGAACATGAATCCAAATTAACATATGCATTTAACCTCAACATTTCTAAACATTACTACCATAGTACCATTCATGTTCAAAGTCAACAGTCTTATGTATTCATTTGGTGTAGTACCTAAAACGCCAATTCTGTAGACTCTAAAATCTTGTGAGGACACATGTACTACCTGTCCATGCGACCAGTAAGCTGCGGTGCATTTGGAAGACGGGTTGAAAAAGATTCCACTTTATCTTGTGAATCAAGCACTCCTACAGTATCCAACAAGATTTCAGACCCACAATTATGCAATTGATGCACTTTAATTGCGGAGTCAAATCCAGCAGTAACAAGAAGGGATGAGTTCGGATCATACAAACATCTCCATATGCCTCTCCCGCTGTATGGTAAACAATGGCTCTTCATCAGTAATAACATAAAAGCTAGAAGTAAGTAGTGTGATCGACCAAAACACCATGACACCACTTACATATGTTCCTTTATCACTTCCAGCTGCGTACCATCCATGCCCCAGATACGGCATGTACAATCCTCACCAGCAGTGACAATCAACTAAAACAGAAAGACATCCAAATTCAATAACCTATAAGTTGAAATTCTAATGTGCTCATCAATCGTTTATCATCATTGGTATGAACAGATTTATACCTACAAAACCTATACTCAAAAGTTAGAACGGTGAAAGCCTTTATACAATAGAATTTTGGGCTGATAATTTTTCTCACCGCAAGAAGCGCTGAAATTCACACACTATGATTTTAAGCTCTTAGCATAATACTCAAATGAATGCAGAAAGTTCAAATAAAGTTACAAAACTAAACAGTAAGTCAAAGAAATTTGAGGTACATACAGAGTCCGATATGCAGCAGTCCCAAACCCTCACACTGTGACCAAACAGCACAGGGCCAATGACCTCCTGCGAATCAATTTCCCATATCCTAGCACTGTAAAAGCAAACATAAATACGCCGTTAGACACAAGAACAAAAGGACTCATGAAAACTGAAATGTTTATCAAAACTCAAAACAAATGTTCACCTACGATCATCAGAGACGGAGACTAGTTTAGATCCATCCAAAGACCACACAATGCGAAATATTGAACCCTCATGACCAGCGAGTCTAAGCATATGGGAAGCACAATATTCCCCAATGCCTAAGTTGTCATCATCAAGACCAGCAGCCCTCCAAACAATGATCTGCCAACAAGAAGTCCATTCCACTTACTTATACTACCTCAGACACCAAAACAGAATCGAGAAATCGCAGCAAGACTAAATAAAGAACCAGCGGTAAGCAGCTTTAACTTGGGAAAAAAACAAACAAAAAAAGCTAGCCTACCTCATTAAAAATAGTACCAGAAGCGATACGGAGCGTCGAAATACTATTGCCCCATAATCGCATTGTATAAAGTAGACACCTTTCTGCAAAACCAAAAAAGTACACTTTAGTATAAAATAGCTCCACTGTTCAAAAGCTCTAAAATGAATCTTCAAAACTAACCTGGTGACTGAATCTCAAAAGCCATACGCGACTCTTTAACATCCCAAACACACACAGAGTTATCACTGCACCCAATAGCTACCAGCTTATCTCCTTCTTCCTCCAACGAATCAGAAGAGTCCTATCATCACAACAACAAACACACTCATCAAGATCACGTAAAATTACAAAACCAAGCTAACACCAAATGAAATGGAGAGTCTATAGAGTCCTAACCTGCAAGAAACAAACGTCAAATACCCAATTACTAAGCCTCGGCAAAGACTCAACCACTTCCAAATCCACAGAGACATCACCAGCACGACTCGAACTTAACTCAACAACCAACGCAAAGATCTTCACTTTCTTCTCTCCGAACACAACAAGCTTATACGTGTATCTATCACCGGAACGAACAAAGCTTCCGCTACAAACAGTTCCGTGGACGCGAACTCCTTCAAACACTTGGAACGAGCGAATCAGCTCCCCGGAGGCCAATTCGTAAAGCAGAATCTCCGAGCCAGATCCTAATTTCAAAAATTGAAACCCTAATTACATCGAAAACTAATTGAATTTGGAGAATGAGTGTTTCGCTCACCGGCGAGAAGATAAGGAATAGGGGAAACGTGTTGCGGGAGATTGAGGAAAGATAAGGAAGAGACTTCTCCGAGATATGGACCGGCACGAGGGTTCCACGTGCCGCGGGTGTTATCTTTCGCCATGGCTTTTTGCTTTCACTAGTGTGCGGCGGCTCTCCGACTTTGAGTTCAAAGGTTTTAGAGGTAACAGAAACTCTCTCACTAGTCAAACCTGCGAAACAAGTCAACGAATCATTTGGGCTATAGTGCGAGTGGAGGGGACAAATGGGCTTGAAATTTGAAATGAATATAATTGGGCTGAAAATACGTATAGGCTAAGAGCGGTTTGTGTGTGGAGGGACCCAATGGGCTTCAATTAAAAAAAATATATAAAATAATATGCGGTGAGCGTGGATCGAACACGCGACCTTCAGATCTTCAGTCTGACGCTCTCCCAACTGAGCTATCCCCGCTTTTGTTTATTATTGTAAGTCGTAATATATATATAATATTCACTAAACCATTTACAGTGATCCAAAGGAAGAATAAGGGAGATTAGGAGGGAGGAATGACTTTTTGGTTTGCCGCAAGATAGAGTTGTATAGATAGGTAGTAAAAGCAGAGTTTTAACTTTTAAAACTCAGAAAAGATACACTTGGATGTAAAAATGATGTTTTTTTAAAAAAAATTTAATTTTACATTCCATTCAAGAAGAAAAGAAAAAGAAAAAAATGTGTGAAAGGAACAAAATGATACATGACGTTGGTGCGTTACATAGGATCTTTATTAATGCTGGCCCATTAATCTTCAGCCCATCTAATTTCAAAAAACCAAAACTGAAACGAGTTTCAACCTGTTGAAACAAAACACGTGGCATAACCAAAACAAGAAACAAACTACTCTGCCTTTCATACTCCAACGCCACGTTCTTTCCATTTCTCTCGCCGTTAAAACATAAACCACACAGAAAAAAACACGACGACCAACCAACAACAACAACAAGAAAAATGTCCGCGACGGCGATTTTCTCTCTAACGAACTCTAATGCCGTCTCCACCGTATTCAGCAATCGTAAACTCCATTGCAGGAACTCTGTAGCTAAACCCACTTCGAGATATTCACCATCTTCTTCTTCTCTTGCTTCTCGATTCTCCCCATTGATTTCACCAACTAGGTCCTTCACCACTTCTGTATTCAAGAGATTCAACACTCTCATGGAGTGGCAAGAATGCAAGTAAGTGGATTCATCTTCCCACATCCAAAGGAATTAGCTTTATAAAAATTGAACCTTTTTTTTGTGTCTGAGTCTGAATTTTCAGAGTGAAGAAGAAGGTGGACGTGCCTGTATCAGTTGCATACGGTCTCTACTCCGACCGAGAATCGATTCCTAGGTGGATGACTTTCATTTCCTCCGTAAAGGTCTTCACTTTCTCTCTTTGTTTTGTTGGGTTTGCTACTGAATATTGAAACGCCGTCGTTTTGTTTTGTGTGTTGATGTTCTGTTTTTTTGTTGCAGGTACTCAAGGACAAATCAGATTTGTCTCGGTGGACTTTGAAGTATTCAGCGTTTGGTCAGAATCTTGAGTACTCTTGGCTCGCTAGGAACTTGCAGGCAAGTGTAGCTTCAACACTCTTAGTTTTTGTTTTTTTGTAACAAGTATGCAACATGTTAGATGTTTAGATTCCACATAATTGTTTTCTAGTTTCTGTTTTCATTGCAGCCACTCCCGAACCAGAAAATACACTGGATTTCTCTAGAAGGCCTTCCCAACAGGTAAAACCGAATTCTAATGAATAAATCAGTCTAAAACTTCTTGAATCAAGCTTATGGTGAATACCTTGCCTTTTTAAACAGGGGCACGGTTCGGTTTTTCCCGCAAGGACCTTCATCATGCGAAGTAGAAGTGAGATTCCATTGCTGATATGTCATTCTCTTCTCTCAACTACCAGTTCATCAGTTCTTCTTTTGCTTTGTTTGCAGTTAACTTTTGCGTACGAAGTTCCACTGCTACTTATACCATTTGCAACAGTGAGTTTTCTTTGTTCCATTGTATCAATATTTCGATGGTTTAGAGAGTGAATCAACACAACTGAATGTGACTAATCATATCTTCTGGTAACATACAAAACCCCTAACTGTTATGTAACCATTGGTCTTTTGTTTTGGTTAGGCGCTTCAACCGCTGATGCAAGGAATGATTAAGGATAGTTTGGAGCTATTTGCAGAGATAGCAAAAAGCACAAAGACAACTTAGTTATACAACAAAACATCAAAAATTATCCAGATTACTGCATTGTTCTTACAAGGAATTTGCACAGAGACATCATTGTTGTGACGACAGAGTTACCATATTTATTTTTTTATACAGTAGTGTTCATAAACGACTTTATACACAACATTTTAGTCCAAAGACATGAGTTTGCCTGATCACAAACCAAAATGTAATTGTTGACCAATGAGTGACTATTTGGAATTTGGTTGTGGTTGAAGATGCCTCATTTTATTACTCATTCGATCACTAAAGTGTTACATTGCAATTGTAACTGTGTGTGAGTTGATAACACAAGGGATCATCAAGTCAAGAAGCTGAAGGTGAACTTGCCATTTATGAGTGTTAGCTTCTTAGCTTTGACGACTGCATCTAGTTTGAGGAAGAGGAACAAAGGTTCTGTCTGGAAAGTAGAAGTGAGGGAAGCTATTCACATCATCCACAGCTTCATATATCAATCCATCTCCAAGCTACAATTTACACATGAAACAACACACATAACATCAACAATGCCCATCCTAAGATCATGTTTTTGTTAGTTGGGTTTGTGTGTCCCTCTAATGCATTACAGTGGTACAGGAGAAACAGAAAGAACAAACACATAGTCTAGTGCACTGGCGAAGTCAGACAAAAGGTTCACCAGCGGCAATATAAATTTTGAACTTAAAATAAAGTTTTCAATCATCATGACCTGATTATAATAAGTAATCGATTTTCATAATTTGTTTTTCTTCTTCTTTTTTTTTTCCAATTTCTGATACATTTATTATTATGAATCTATCTTATTAAATTTGCAGTAACATTTTGATTTAACTCTCAACTCACCTAATTATTTACCACTAGGTGATTTTCCCGTGCTCATGCACGGACATAAATATTTATAAAATAAATATATTATAATAATTGATTGATATTTACTTGAAATTTTAAATTAATTTGTAGGTATAATTTATATTAATAATATTATATTAATTTAATTATATATAATTTTAGATATGTTATATTTCGTCAGTTTTACTGTTTTTATGGTTGATTTAGTTATCATTTGGATAGATTCTATCTATTTCTATAAACTCAACTATAATCTTTTTATTCTAAATATATAAAATTTTTGATTAATTTTCTTATTTGCATTTATGCCGGTTGTTATCTTAAAAATATAAATATATCAACTAAGATTATGTATAACTTAATTTTTTTGTGCTTAGAAAGAAAAAAATAAAAAAACTAAACTGTCTAATTCTAAATTATATTCATAACTAACTAATAAATATTTGGAAGCTTATGAATACATATCAGTATTTACAATATTTAGATTGATTGGATGGTAAACTAAAATTTATTTTAAATAGTTTTAAAAATAAGGATTCTGATTTGCTTAAGTATTTTGATTATGGTTATATTAAGTTCCACAAATAAAAAAAATAAATTAAAAATCAAAAGAGTTATTAAGAAAATATATAATTTAAATATTAAAATATAATATATATGCTTCTTTTTTAAAAAAATTATATAGTGTTATGATATTTTAAAATAATTTTATTTGATCAAAAAATGTTTATTATTAAATCTATTTTTAGTTTTATTTTAAATATCTCTTAAAATATGCAGTAAAAATGTTATTGTTTTTGAGAAATTATATTATATAAGTAAAATATAATTCATATTTTTTGCTGTAATTGTAAGATATATTAGTCAAATAAATATACTAAAAATAAAAAAAAAATATTTTGAAGAATACTAATTATAAAAACAATTTGTCAATTAAACATATATCAGTTTATGTTACTTAATTATTTTATGTAATCATCTAATAAAATAGATAGATATATAAAAAATAATTACTTTGAAAATATATATATTTATTGTTTAAAAAATTTTTTAAGAGAAAAAAATATTTCTTTTAATATCAATATTAGTTGTTTGAAATTTTTTTATGGAATCACATTATATACAAATATTGTTTTCATCTAAGAAGATATAGATATAAAGTATTTTATTATTTCAAAAGTATATTTTATGTTATTTAATATATATAAAAATTAAATATTACTATTTTGTGAACTTTTTTTTTATGAAACCATATTTATATATACTTATATTTTCATTTTTAAATAGTTTGTTAAACTTTATAAATGTTTCCTTTTGATTTTATATTGTTATTTAGAAAAAAAATTAAAAGGAAATAATAATATTTAAATGTATTTTTTAATTCATTAGGGGTATTATAGTAATCAACCAGCGTGAGAGTTAATGTGAGCGCGACACATAAGATAGTGATTGGTATTTGGAAAATTTTTAAAAGGAAATAATAATATTTAAATGTATTTTTTTAATTCATTAGAGGTATCATAGTAATCAACCAGTGTGAGAGTTAACGTGAGCGAAACACATAAAAAAAAAACTTCTCAAATAATATGAGAGAGATTCGTGCCACTAAGTTAGTAACTAAAAATTAATTTTCCTAATTTCAATTTTAATTATGATATATTTATTACTAAGGGATTGATTGGTAGAGCATTAGCATTATCATTATGCTCTCTATTATCCAATCAACATTTGTTAACGAAGCATTTAGAAAAGTATTTATTAAATGCAAATGCTCTCCAAATGCTATTTGCTCAATACTTTCGTATAGAGCTTTTGAGAGAGCATTTACTGATAAAATATATAAAATTTTAAAATAATTATATATAATTAATTTATTTTATTTTTAATAATATAAAATTTATTTTATAAATATTATTTCGACACTAATAAATAAATGATATAGCATATATTAATTTTTATGATAATTTTATATATGAATATCATTAAGTGCTCAAACAATAAATAAATAATAATAATAATAATAATTTATATATAAAATTATATATAATTTATTAATTTATTTAATAATATTAAAATATGTTTATATCCAAAAATAAATTTAATATTTTTAAAATAAATTTTACATTTTTTAAATATATTTTATATAATGATTAAGATTCTTTTTAATAAAAATCTATTATTAATATACATTATAAATATATAAATGTTACTTTAAAATAAATATATTATTATACTAACTATTATGATAATTTTAAATTGTATAATGATACTGTTCTGCCAATCACTTTATTCAAAATTTTAATGAACATACAGCTTTTACAGCATACTGCTTCCACAACATCTATACTATATAAAAGTTGAGGCTATAAGCCATTGAGAGCGTCCACATAGGATTTAAGTCCTCCAATCGTATAATGACACATCATTATATTAGTTTATTATTTTTAGAAAATGTCATTGTTTCCAAATTATATTAAAAACGAAATTAATATTCCATATATAACTTAGATAACAAAATAAATACTAACATTTTAAAAATTACTTAAAAATGTTAACTGTTATAAAAAAATGGAAATCAAAAATAAAAACGTAATGTTAAAAAAACATTATTGTCTTTTTAGATATACTAAATGTAAAGTATCATTTTTATAAAATGTCAATGTTTCCAAATTATATTAAAAACGAAATTAATATTCCATATATAATTTAACTAAAAAAATAAATATTAAAATTTTACAACTCACTTAAAAATGTTAACTGTTATAAAAAATGGAAAAAAAATATTGACAAAACATTATTGTCTTTTTATATATACTAAATATAAAGTATATTTTATACAAAAATAAAATAATAATCTAATAGTAAAATAGTAAAGTAACAAAAATCATCTTACAAAAATAAAATAAATTTAATTTTTTTTTAAATATCACTGTTTCCAAATTAGTTTAATTAAAAAAAAATATATATTATCTAATAAACTAGGTTATTAATATAGATTATTAGTTTTAAAATGTTAAGATTTCCAAATTTATATGTTAGGATTTCCAAATTTCTCTATATTAACATTAAATGGAATAAAGCAAATTATTAATATAAATTATTAGTTTTTAAATTGTCAAGATTTCCAAATTTAAATGTTTGGATTTCTAAAG
>CAKOAT010059488.1:0-63015 GCA_932364175.1 Eruca vesicaria subsp. sativa | reverse complement strand
TCATTTATTTTGTTAAAAAATATGAAAATGTATGATGAAAATATTATAACGTGTTAACAGTTTACATGCATTGAGAAATCTATTTAATATTTTGATTTATATATTAATATTTCCAAAAATTATGAATATGTTTACAAACATAATTATTATATTTACAAATACAAATAACTAAATAGCTTATAAGATAACATAATTATAAGAAAATATAAATACCAAAATAATGATTATATTTTAAATAAGAAAATTATATTACTCACTTAATGTTTTGGTTTTAAGTTATTTTAAAACTAAATTAAATTATTAATACAGACTCGCGCGTAGCGCGAGTATAAAATCTAGTACTACTAATACTTTATCATCTGCTTAAGAACAATGGCTTAAGAATAAGGATATTCCCAATTTTGTATTCCCTACAATCATGCGTTATTTATTTGAAATTTAACTTTCCTAACTATAATTATTTTAAGTCTTTGACTATTTATATTGATATATTTTTCTCACAATATATTTTTTTTATTGTCAACAAATCATGACAAATGTTTACGTAAATCATACTTACATAAAATACGCCAATCAAAATTTATAACATTATCCGATTGGAAAGAAAAAGAAAACTGAGCTTTATTAAGTAGTTTCGCTTTTTAAAAAGTAAAAAAAAAAAGAATTAACTAATAAATTAAACATATTAAGATAAGAATGTTTTGTGGTTGGAAAACTCGTATCTCACCACTGAGGTTATCCAAAGTGGGTGATTGATGAAGACCTTTGTTATTTATTTATTTTCCAACGTAAACTACAACGCAAAAGTGGACCGAAAGTTTCAATCTTTCGATCACAATGGGGGGTTGTTTTTCTTTCGGATTTTCTTGTGATGAAACACTGAAATGTCTTTTTAGATGGTTAACGTGTGAAGGTTATCTTCGAAACCTTAAGAAGAATCTCACGGCTCTTAAGAAGCAAATGGAAGATCTCAACGCAACTGAAGAAGAGGTGAAGACCAAGGTTGAAAGGGAGGAAAGGTTGCATCAACAAAGGCGTCCAGCTGTCAAGGTATGGCTTACACGTGTGGAGGATGTCCAAAAACGGTTCCTTGAGCTGGATAGTACAAGTGCCGCTGAGTTTGAAAACTTGTGTTTATGCGACTTATGCTCAAAACATTTATGTTTGAGCTACAAATATGGGAAAAGTGTTTTCTTGTTGTCTGAAGAGGTTAAGAATCTCAAATTAGAGGGTGATAATTTTAAAGAGGTTACTGAGCCGGTTTTGAGATCTGTAATAGAAGCGAGGCCTACTCGGCCTACGGTTGGTCAGGAACAAATGTTCGAAAAGGCATGGAATCGTCTTATGCAAGATGGAGTCGGAATCATGGGTCTGCACGGAATGGGTGGTGTAGGCAAAACTACACTTCTCAAAAAAATACACAATAAGTTTGTTGATGTCGACCAAAACAAAGATGATGGTAGGGTTGATATTATGATGTGGATGGTGGTGTCTCGAGGTGTAAATACTTTACAGAAGGTTCAAGATGAGATTGCAAAGAAGCTACACCTCAATGGCAACGAGTGGACAAACAAAAATGAAAGCGACAAGGCAGCTGAGATAAATACTGTTTTAAGTGGAAAGAGATTTGTTTTGATGCTCGATGATATATGGGAGAAAGTGGATTTAGAAACCGTCGGAGTTCCAGAACTGACCAGTGAAAACAGATGCAAAGTAGCCTTCACCACTCGTTCTCGCGAAGTATGTCTGCGTATGGGGGATCGTGACCCCGTGGAAGTCAACTGTTTGGAACCGGAGGAAGCATGGGAGTTGTTTGAAAAGAAGGTTGGAGATGATAATTTAACAAGAGATTCTCGCATTGTCGAGCTTGCAAGAAAGGTCGCTGAAAAATGTCGTGGTCTGCCACTAGCGCTCATTGTCATCGGTGAGACAATGTCAACTAAAACTAGGGTGGAAGAATGGGAGCATGCAGTCGAGGAGTTGACTAGATCCGCTAAAGAGTTCCCTGACATGGAAAATAACATTCTTCCAATTCTGAAGTTCAGCTACGATAACTTAGGTGATGAAAATGTTAAATCTTGCTTCTTGTACTGTGCTCTTTTCCCGGAAGACGATGAGATAGAAAAGGAAAGGTTTATAAACTTTTGGTTATGCGAGGGATTCCTCGGGGAATACGAAGATGTAAGAAAAGCTATGAATAAGGGTCATGATGTAGTTGGTACCCTTATAAATGCAAATTTACTGAAGGAGGCTGGTTCAAGAAAGCTGTCCATGCATGACGTGGTGCGCGAAATGGCTCTATGGATTGCATCCTCTCTTGGGAAACAGAAAGAGAATTTTGTTGTGCAAGCAAGAGTCGGGTTATTGAAGATACCCAAACTCAAGGACTGGGGGTCAGTGAGAAGGATGTCATTAATGGAAAATCAGATTGAAGAGATAGCATGCGACTCCATTAAGTGTTCAGAACTTATAACTCTCTTCCTCCAACTTAATAATTTGAAGAATCTCTCAGGTGAATTCATCCGCTATATGAAAAAACTAGTTGTTCTGGATCTATTTGGTAATTCTCGCATCACCGAACTTCCAGAGGAGATATCTGAGTTGGTCTCCTTGAAGTATCTTGATGTGTCGTTAACCGGAATAAGGCAGCTGCCTGTTGGTTTACAAAAGTTGAAAAATCTGTATTACCTGAATTTGAATACTACTTAGAAACTCAGAAGTGTGGGTGAGATATCGAAGTTGTTGAGTTTAAGAATTTTGAGACTAATAGGTTCTAATGTTGATGGAGATGCTAGCTTAATCAAGGAGCTGCAGCTCTTGGAGCATCTACAAGTTCTAGACATAATGATATCTACGGAGTCGGGTTTGGATCAATTATTAGGTGACCAAAGGTTGATGAACTCCATCAACTCCCTATTTATTAATGGCTTTCAACAAAAGCCACTTGATATGTCAGCGCTGGGGGGTATGAAAAATCTTCGTCAGCTCTGGGTGGTAAATAGTCAGTTCATGGAGATCAATCAGACAAGTCCATTGTTAAGCAACCTCTCAAAGGTGCGTATAATGAAGTGCAGTGGAATGAAGGATCTGACTTGGCTGCTGTTATCTCCAAATCTTGTCTACCTTAACATTAAATTTTCAGAAGTGGAAGAAATTATAAATGAAGAGAAGGCAGCCAATCTTACAGGTATTACTACACCATTTGAGAAGCTAGAAGAATTAAATTTTTCAGCTGTGCCTACACTGAAGAGTATCTACTGGAAACCTCTTCCATTTCCATTATTGAGGCGCCTGATTATAACAGCCTGTCCAAATCTGAAAAAACTTCCCTTCAACGCCACAAGTATCCCACGTATTGGCCAGTTGAGAATAATAGTGCGACCACCAGAACAGGAAACTGAGTTTGAATGGGAAGATGAAGATACTAAAAATCGTTTCTCGCCTACATTCACATGGGGTAATCACTTCTCTTAGTCTCTTCCGCTTGAATTTCATTTCTGTTTGCTCTAGGTCCATGAAGTATGCACCCTTATTAGTTATTAAGCTTGTATGATCCGTTTGCACATAATATACCCAAAATACTAAACATAACAAAGTACAAATAGTTGACCAGAAGTACAAGCAGGATTACAAAATTAAATATGTTGTGCCTCTGAATTTCAGTGCGTTCCACAAATATCACTGACTTTTGTTACATATATTTTCGTCTTTGTTAGCTTTAGGTATATTAAAATGGGTGAAACTTGATCTGGATTAGTCAGTGGGGGCTACAAGAAGAATCCAAGCTTCATCTTATGTCACTTTCCATTTCTTCTTGCTACAGTGTTTTAGTTATTTGGATTGTATTTTTTATTTTCCTTTGCAGTCTTACCTGTCTGCAGTGTATTGTGTTGTTCACTTGGATTATGTTTTCCATTTTCCTACTGTATTACTTTAAACTACTTTAAACGTATGCATATATTCACATGGTTTTATGTAAAAAGTTCAGAGTATGTGATGGCTCTTACTTTCTTTTGGATTTGGATTTTGGATTGTGATTCCTCCAAAATTGAGGTGCAAAGTTTTGATTTGAAAAAGGAAACATGAATCTATGTGAAGTCGCTAGAAATATTAAAGTGGATTGAATTTAGCCCAATCATAAGCCATGGCTATGAATTTGGGTATCCAGATCGAGTTTGGATAGGATCTGATCGGTCCGGGTCTTTCGAATAATGAATTTTATATCTAATAGTTATTTAGTAACAATGTTGTTAAACTCTTTAAACTCGATCAGACACTGAACTGGACTATTTTCTAATCTACGGGATTATCATGGACAAACCATAATTCAATAATTTAATTTAAAATATAAATATAAATCAAAATGTAACAAGTTTAGATTTGGAATGGGGCCTTTGTTGGGTATGAACCGAGACCCTGGGTATAAATCGTGATGTAACCAAACCGGTACGATAGCTAAACCGACTCTTCGTCAACTTCGAAGTTCCATACTGAAATCAGTTGGTAAGGAGAAAACTATCAAAGTCGGTAACCATGGCGATTTTAATGGCGAAACCTATCTCTGTGACTCCTCTCAGTTTCTCTTCCGACCTAAAGAACATTTCTTTTATCTGGTTGCGTTTCGGTATCTTCTGGTTTCCGAAATTCCAAACCGTCTTGCCTCGCTTTGGCCACTAATCCACCAAGCAACACTCGCTTTTCACATCTCCTTTGAGCTCAAATCTCTTATCGTACGCCAAAAATGACGAGTCACTTGCGTGTAAGTGTTCATAGCATTTTCTTTTGGTGTAGGTTATTTTCCAGACTCACAACTTTACAAGGTGGAAGCAATTGTCTGGACAGGCAAGTTACTTCAGAAACATTTCTTTTATCACAAAAAGAAAGACTTGATATTTGTCTTTGTTTTGACATGTCTTTAAAACATTTTCAGGTGAGCGTGAAGAAAAAGGCAGAGAAGATGACTGGTGATATGCTTTCACCGTCATAGGAAACAGACACACCTCGAAGTTCTGCTTATAATAAATGAATGAAGAGTCTTGTATTTTAGTTTCTTGTTGAGTCGATCAAGATGTGTGTGTTTAAGTGTACATTAATTATGCGGAAACTCTGTTCTTTATAAAACGCTTTGGTGGTCTTCATCCAATTTCTTAGTTACATGGTTTGAGTTTGATCTGCTAAACATGTTCATCTCTTGCAAATTGAAATTATAATAATATGTGTGTATTCTTCTGGAATGTGGTGTGGACTTATACCACGAGTCTATAGCATGATTCATCTAAGCCTAGGCGTATTAGATTACATATATAATTCATTTTCATACAATTTGTATACATGATTTACATGAAATAAATATACTATACATATTAGGTTCGAAAAAAACGTAAATGAAATATTAGTTTAACATATGTAAATATTTTCACATTCTAAAATATAATGATTCCATATATAAATATACGTATCTCTTTTACTTCCTCTGTTTCCCCCTGTTTTCCTCTGTTCAGAATTAGCCATATAAGTATAACATTCACACATAACAAGACAATATAAATTTCACTCTAACTTTCCCAATGGGGACTCAAAAGCATGCTCATCAACTAGCCATAGACCAAAGTCGTGGAAGCGTTTCATCTTATTCTCATAACCAATAATGTAGTTGTTGTGGACTATGACATGTTTCCCTTTTGTTTCTTCAACCCATGTCTTGTTATTGAAGTACAATCCTCCTGTTGGAAACGCTGCTTGCGAAAGCAAGTATAGATCTACCTGCAGAAAGACAAGATCACGAAAGAGTTGAGAATGTATTCAAAACAAGTGAACTAGTACAAAATATATATTCAAAAGTTAGATAAAGAGTCAAGAGGCTGTTTTATGATATTAGATACGCATTAAATTTAAAAATACCTGACTAGCTGTCTTGTTGAGTGCCCAGTTAAAAGCTGGCTGATCATTTCCTTCACATGCTTTATTTCCATCTTGAAGTTCCTCAATCCATTTCTTCATGAGAAGTTTCGCTCCATTCGTGGGACGCAAGAAAATCATGCAGCTACATATATAAGTCACACCGTTTCGATCCGGAGGTGGTAAATCATGGGAATGATTCAAAGGCTTAACCTGCCACCAAAAATAGACGGGAATAAGGTTTAATAAAGGAAAGAAAAAAAAACTCTAAAATGTTAAGGAGATGTGTGGATGAATTGCACGTACTCCAGTCATGTCATCGGTGAAGTATGCGTCGTGGCTTCCTTCTAGATACTGAAATGGATCTTGCAACCAGACAATATCAACATCATTATACATAACATTATAGCCTAGCTCCAAAAGCTGCAAGAGATGTCGAGGCCTCCGAGATGTAAACTTGAAGAAGCCCTAATTTGGATGTGATAGAATTAGTTGAAAGACAATACAGCAACTTCTTTGAGGTGATTATCACATTAAGAAAGCGTATGCAGAATCCTTCAAAATATCAAAATCAGAAAGAGTTATGGTTGCTACATCCACAAGTTCACCAGTATTTTGTTATTCATAGGATCAGCCATAGATGTATAATGTATTAAATATATAGTATAATATTATAATGTATAAAGACTAAACTTTTTATCATTTATTTTCTTCAGATTTTATTAAAAAAGAAAATTAAACGGTAATTCTCTCAGATCATTTATTTTGAAATTTTTTTCACCAAAATAGTTTTAAAGAAGAAAAATTACCAAAATAGATTTCCTTTAAAAAAAAGAAGACATTTTTACTCTTTGTTTTATATATATATATATAAAATAAATAATATAGATATATAAAAATTATATTTTAAATTAATGTATATGCTTTTAAATTCTAATTTAAAAAAAAATTCAACATTTCTTCTTGAAATTCGAAAATGCTTTTTAGACTATTTTTCAAATTTTATTTTTTAAAATTTTAAAATTTATTTTTAAAGAGTTATCCAAACTCCATTCCTTAACTTTAAACTAGACGTCTATCCTTAGTTAACTATAAGAATATAAGTATATATATTTACATTTAATAAACCTAATTTTGGTCATTTTTATGTGTTCTTTTTATATGAAAATAAACGAAAATGTTATTCTAAGGAATTTCTCTATATTAATTATCATAAATTGTTATTAAACGATTTTATATTATTAACTATTATGATATCATGACGTTTTGTACAATTTAAAAGGTAAGCGTTACGGTTCTAGGGGTCTATAACGCATAGTCAATGCATTCATTACCAAATGCTAATACGATAAAAATTAAGTATATAAACTAAGAGTTATGCATAAACCCAATTTTCTAATAAGGATACCTCAAGTTACAAGTGAATTTTGGATTGAAAATGTGAAACTATACCCGGGAACCAAAGTTATTTGCGGTCTTAGAGTCCAGCGCTGGGGGAATGAGAACGGCATGACCGGGCCATTTCTTGTTAATCAAGTAGAGAGTAGCGTAATCCTCAGCGACCACGAGAACTTTGTCTTGATGCTTCTGTCTAGAAACGCTAATCAACCAGTTGTTGAGGAAAGGCAAGAAGGGATAGCTAACGGTGCAGACGATCACAGTCCCGTCCTTGGCGACGAACTTGGCTGCTTGAGCAAGAGAATAGTCGCGCCAGTTTGAGGGCAAAGAAGAATAAGAATAAGAAGAGCTTTTGTTAGGGAACATGAATAAGGGAGATCCTGTCCAGGGTAAGGATAAACCGAGGAGAAGTAGGAGGACGAGGAGGAGACTGTTGCGGCTCATGAGACGGCTTAAGGTTAAAGAATGAGAAAGTTGAGAGGAAGAGAAAAGTTGCTGCGCCATTGTTGTAGAGGGAGAGAGAAAGATAGAGAGTACTTCTGATAGGATTCAAACGTTAGAAAATACTATACAACAACTAGTCAAAAGCATCTTAACATGCATATCCAAGAAATAGTTAAAGACAAGAAAACAAGCTTTTGAATGTTAATTAAGGAATGCAATTTTTATTAAGTAATAACGTTATATTTTTTTCCTTTTGTCTCTTTAACAAGTTTGACCAAGTTAGCTTTTCAATTATCATTGTAAAATGAAAAGGAAAAGATAATTACGAAACACTAATTTGTCTAGGTACATTGGCTTGCTAATCAAGAGGAAATTACTAATTTGTACTAACATAAAATTAGACATATAATCTAATACTTTGATAGTATCATCAATATGTTACCACTGATTTCCAAATTTGCGTACGTTCTGTCGTTAAATAATAATAATAATAATTATTATTATTATTCATTTGAAAGTGAGGATGTGACTTCATGCCATCTTTACCAATACCAGTCAAGCTCAATATCGGTCAATCTGATCCCTCATACTTTATTTTCTTTCCTCTTAAAAGCTTGAATTGGAATATACACTTTTAGAAACGTTTATCAAATCAGCAATTGTAGAGATAATCATACGGGGTCTGGGGAGACGCGTATCCTTTTTGTGTGTGACTATTACACAATAGTTTCCTGTCCACATGACTTTCATTTCGTGCATATTTTGAATTTGTTTTCCTTATACCAAGGATAGTGACGCTTTGAAGTTGTATGTCTGAATTGACTTAGATTCGACAAGTTTTGAAAGAACAAAAATTCACATTAATCACTGATTTTTCAAAACAATACTAAAATTCAGCCTTTTATACTTTTTTACTCTTTCCGTAATTTAATGTTCTCTTTATTGCAATATTCTCGGTTTCAATATGATCTATATTTTAGTTTTTCAACCTTATTAACAAAACATATGATAAATACATTTTTTATATTTTTCCTATAAATCTAAACAATAAAAATCCAACTAGTGTAATTAAGTTTTTGATATTTGTAATCAATTATTTGACAAAATATGCATTGAAAATAGGGAAATTGCGTTGTATAACCTTCAAACATTTTATAATTAGCTCCATGACAAAAAGACCTAACTCACCGATACACAGTTCCTCTTTTATATAATATTTGTCATATTGCCTTATGAATTACCGGCGAAACCTGCAAGAAAGAAAAACAAAAATAAATAATTATATAGCTTCTCAAAACTTACTTTACATTTTTTTCCTGAGAGAAAGTGAAAAGTCTATTCTAATTCATAGCCACTGTATTTCCAACCTCTCTGTCCATATTTTAGATTTCTGAACGACAACGCTATTTTAATAGTGCTTCAGTGGATAGTGATTAACCTTCGTGGAATCCAAATCGAGACAATTGGCGAGGCGGCGATTTACAGCCGTTGTCAGTTTCGATTTCTCTTTTGGTCTTTTACTTATGATGGGAAAAATTTGGTGAACACGAACGGGATGTTCGATATAGTGTTAAAGTATGTATGGATGTTGGAATAAAGTGATTAGTTTTCAGATTTGAGTGAATGCTTGACGGCGAACGGTAAATATATGGCCGCCATAGAAAAAAAAAGAGATGATGGTTCGTCAATTTTATATGATGGTGAAGAATAAGGATGATGGGCCAGTAAATGTGTATCACCATGTCTGTAAAAAAAAAAGAGGAGAAGAAAATGAAGTCGTCGACTATTTTATATAAAATGTCCATACTATTTAATAGATGGTTCATTCTATGTATCAATTACTATTTACTTATTTACTAAAATTTGATCAGAGAAAATGATTTTTTTTGTGTGGTCTATACTATACAAAAGATAAATGAAATGTGTAGCACTATATCTAAGATCCCACTAAAGGTGATGAAACATGCATAGAAGTCACCTACGCATGAAGTGGATTTAACTAGCGTTACTATTCTATTGATAGATTCTTTCTATTCTACGTAGACATATTATGTAATGCGGCATATTATGTTAGTATACTACTTTATCATGTTCAATTCCATTGGACAGTTACTAAAAAGTGCTTTATTTTGTTTAGAAATATAGTTTGTAATTTTTTTAAGTTCTAACTATCGTTATTTGTTTTTGAACCTATAACAATCGTACTATGATCTATATTGTATAGTTTAAGATTACATAACATAATTTAATATTCCATAATATTATGTACTTTTTAGATTTTGATATTTGTGGTTAGGTTTTATATTTGGATAAGGGTTTAGTGATTAAAATTTAGGATTTAGTATTTAGAAGGTTGTGGTTACCATTAACTTCTTCTATACAATCATAGTGAGGAGGTTGTGATCGCCATTAATTTTTTCTATACAATCATAGAGATTTCATAATTTCACCATGAACTATTATATATTAACGAAATAGTATATAGTGCTAGTTAAACAGTTTATGGTGTCATATTTGAGTTTAAGGTTTATATATGGGGTTTGGGTTCATATATGGGGTAAGGGTTTATATTTGGGAGTTAGCTAGGGTTTAGTTTAAGGTTTCTATTTTGGGTTTGGGTTTATATATAAGGTTTGGGTTTATATTCGGGAGTTAAGGTTTAGTATTATCTTTCGAGATGAAGTTAGTACTTCTATGTTGTCATTTATAAACTGAAATCCATTCTTACGATGTTTGGTTTTACTCTATACTATATGCTTCTATAAAATGAATAGTATGGAAAACACATATAAAATTAATCTATTATGGTCCACATATTTACTCCTTACAGAAAACCGTATGTGGTTAATACTAATATGACGTAGCTTCTTTATAATTCTTCAGATTCGAATAGTTTGCTGTTAATATTAGCCATGCATTATTTTTTCTATGTCATTTATACATCTTTCTTTCACCTGCTACTTGCACGAGAGAAGGTCAAAACCGGGTAAACAGAAGCATAATTGTCACATAAGTATTGTCACTTACCTACTTATGTCAAAATCAAGGTCATGCACTTAATTTCTTCTGCAAACTTAGCTATTTCACAAATTCTCCCTTGAAAATATGAAAAATATATCTTTTAGAAATACTTTTTTCTTCTAAAACATGTAACATTATGAAACTTAGGAAATACTTATATTTTAGATTTTTTTTGCTGAAATATTGATGTTTAAAATTTTAATTAATGCATTTTATCCAAAAAATAAATATAATTTAAAATACAAAAAAAATATGAATGGCAGAATATTTATTGAAAATAAAAAATAGAAAAAAATTCAAAAATTATATCTTTAAATATGGAAGGAGTAAAATAATTCAGAAATTTCAGACTTTTGAGATAATATATATTGTATGCTAAACAACTAGTTCTAGGGATGTTGATATAGGTTACCCGGGCCCGTCTAGATCATGTCCATTTAGGTCATGTCCGTTTAGATCCGTTTAATGTCAAGTCTGTTTAGATCCATTTAACGTCAAGTCCGTTTAATGTTAACTCTGGTTATGTTGATAGTGAATGTTTTTCTTTTGTGAATTTTACTTTTTGGTCAATAATCTTTTGTCATATCTTAATATAATTTTGAATATTTTTCTTTGATTTAATAACTTTATAATAAATATAAATTCAATTAGCGAAAAATATGAAAAAAAATTATTTTACTTTTGTTAAATATTAATTAGTTCATAATATCATAAAAATATCAACAAATTCTAGTAGATATAAACATAATTATAATCAAAATATTTTTAAAAAAAGAAACACAAACTATACATATAATATAACTATTTAGTTTCAAAACACACATTATAACATCATTAAAAAAATTAAAATATATATTTAAATTCGTTTTAAATATAATTCTTTAAAAAAAAATCATAAACATGTCTAAACGGGTACGATAGGTATATCCATTAACGTGACGGGTCTAATCGGGTGGACCGTACGAGCACGTTTATCTTTTATATTATAATAAACGGGTAAAAGATCCGCACTCGTTAGGCCCGCGGGCTTCAAGCCCATTTTAACATCTCTAGCTGCTGGTAAGAACTTCAGTACGTGGACCCTCAGGTGGAGATTCATCAAGCCAAAGCATGGAGCAGGATCAAGGCTTTGGGTCCTATTATCAGTAGGACCAAGGCTTTGGGTTCTATTATCAGTAGGACCAAGGCTTTGGGTCCTATGGTCAGCAGCATCAAGGCTTTGGGTTCTATGGGCAGCAGCATAACCATAATACAGAACAGATGGAGCAATATGGTCAAGGTTTTGGAAATATGGTCAAGAACCAAAACCAGTATTTAGGACAAGGGACGAAGGATCCTCGGCAGGTTCCAGTGATGATGAATCAAGCCTTCAATGAGGAACAACAGTGGAATGGATATTCTGTTTCATCCTCGGGTCATCAATATTTGGGACAAGACATGGTTCCAATGACACAATGCTTAATGGCTGCTCAAGGTTGCATTTCTCAGTGAATGGAAGCATGGAGCAACACCGAGACTTTGATTCTTGGACAACAAGCAACCTACGTCTCACCAGCAGCAAAGCCAGAACCTTATTTGGGGACAGGGGACAGATACTTCACACTCGGCTCAAGCAGCAGCAGCAGTAGCAGCAATGGAATGGGTTATTTGGTCCATACTCGGCACAACCATATGATCAAAACATGATGGGGCAGCAAGATGTTGTCTCTTCTGCTCTAGGTTTGGCTCAAAACCATCAGTAGTTGGGACAGAACAATGATCTCTCAGCTCTCTTAGCATTTGCTGCTCAGCAACACCACAGGTTCCAGTTATGATGAATCAGGCTCTTGAAAGCAGTCCATGGTCGGATCAGCCATATGACAGTATAAGGGAAAAGAAGATCGAACTCCCAACAGTTCCTATGGAGACTCAACAACAACAGCATGAAGATATCATTACAAACTCAGCTGCTCAGCTACATCTTGAGGCACAGGACAATGTTCCTTTGATAAATCAAACCATGGAAGCACAAGCCACAGATCTTCCGGTGAACCAAGGTATAGATGAGTCACATTGAGGCTTTGTTGGCTCTCCTACTTACAGTAAACTGTTTCAAGAATTTCTTGGAGATTCAGAGATGGATAACATTTGCGTGACTTTTTGAATGAGGAATGGGTTCAAAAGCTTGGAAAAAAAAAACACATACCAGAAGAAGAAGCTGAGTTAATGGCTGATCCCTCAAACTGTGAAACTTTTGAGTCTTTCTTGAACTCCTCATTATCCAACTAATAATGCTGTTTAATATATAACATTCCTAGATTCATGAGTCATTAGCAGTTTGATTTTCTGATTAAAATAAACAATTTCTTTTATGATTTGGGTTTTGACAAATATGTCAATGACTAGTATTTAGTATAGTTGGTGAATGAAACATAGCACTGGTGTTGTTCTTAAGACCTAAATGCTGAAATGTACAAAGCTGGAGTTTTAGATAACATTGAAGCTTACATTCTATTTGCCTTAGCGGAATTTATATAGTTCTTTCAGGACAGAACCTGTCTTCAATCCCTTACCAATCTCTTTGTTTTCTAGATAAGAAGTCTTACAGATTAACATAACATGACTTGACAGATTCTTTCATATGTAGTTCTATCCATAAGCAAACGTAGGGGTCTTTGGTCAGGTAAACGTAGTACTATACACACACATGTTATGGATACTACTAGTGATTCGACATTACAAAAAAAATTAGCTCAAACAAAGAGCAATTGTGTTTAAAAAAAAAACATATCGAGTACCCTTTATATTCCCATGATACTCGGACAGCAAGTCAACATACAACACAAGTCAAATATAAGCTCAATTACATAACATAACATGTGAATATGATTGTGTTCAAAAAAAAAAAAAAACATGTGAATATGATTGTTCCAGCACACGTTCTCTTAAAGGGTAACATAAAAAATCAAATAAAACTCACTAACTATACCCAATTTGTAACCATCCCAGACGTGATAGACAACTTTTAGCAAAATTTCATTACAATCAAAGGTTATAACAAGAACATAACTAGAGTTGTCCTGTCTCAAACTGATCAGTGATAGTTTCCGACAACTTAAACCCCCAAAAAATTAAGCCTAACATCTTCACCGGAGACAACGTCTACGACGTTTCCCATCTCCGGCTATGGCGGCAGTCGCGAGAGCCGCCACCATCGTCGTGGCTACACACACACACACACAAACAAAAAACGGAAAAGAAAATAAAATATAAATTTGCAGAATGGGTCCTTTAATTTTAAAAGCTCTTTAACTACAAAATTGCCGACTGGTCCTTTTAGTTTTAAAAGCTCATTAATTTTGTAAAACGGGTGGACCCAACTAATGGGCCGATAGACTTAAATGACAACTTCTAACCTTATGACCCAGTCCATTAAAACTAGATAGACACGTGTCAGTTACCATTTCGTATCTTCTTTTTGTGTTAAGTATCAAATGTTTGACTTTTTATCTATCTCTGTTGTGGCCAATCAAATCATTTACACGTGTCGACACAGTTGTGATTAGACAATGCGACAGTGATGGCGACCATCACCACGGAGCATATCTAAATCTTTACTGTAATAAGCTGCATATGGGCTAGAGACGAAATTATTTCTGCTGTACACAATATTTATTGTTACGGAATATCATAACACATCATATTAGACCAGCTATCAAGTGGATATTGACTCGAAAATATTACTATATTATACAAACAAATTTTTTTTTTTGGTTAAAATATACAGAATTTATTTTTGTCAACAGTACTATAGATTTTGTTTCTCTTCTTTCCAGTCAGACAAGGCCATCTCCGAGGGGAGATTTTTAATATGTATCTCAGCAATTAAACAATTAAAAAGAACAGAAAATGGAGGGAGAAGAGCACAACCGTTTCTTGAAACACACACTCCAAGAACTTCCTAATATAATACTCAAATGCCAATTGTGTTGTTCTTATTGGTCTGTTTTTCTGCAAAGAATTAAACTGTTTTTCTGCAAGGAATTAAACTATTTTTCTTTACCTCATTTATATCATTAAACTATTTGTGCACCATAAATCATCTCCATAATTAGCAAATTACTCATGATTTGATTCATTCCAATTTAATGACCAGAATAGCTTTCTCCATCTCTCCTCCTACACTCTTAAGTGTGTCATTCTATTCAATCTGTGAAACAGTTTCTCAATTTTTTTAACTCTCTCTCTCTCTGATCTCCTCTTTTAATCTACTTTCTCTCCCTCATTTCTTCTTTAAATCTTCGGTATGTTTTGTTTTTGTTTTTCATAGTTTTATCTCATCTGCTTTTCTATTTTCATTTATATATTTTCTAGTCGTTCAGATTAAAGAAAATATTATATCTTCTTTAAATCTTCTATATGTTTTGTTTTTGTTTTTCCTAGTTTTATCTCATATATTTTTCTATTTTCATTTATATGTTTTCTAGTGTCGTTCGGATTTAAAAAAAATATTATATCTATATTTATTTTATGTGCTAAAATTATAGGTAAAATCTTTGTTAATGCACTACAAATAACATTGAGGTTGATATCAAATAAATATCTTAACATATAGTTTATAGAGTTAACATTGTGACATGTAAGCATCGTGATCGTGGGGTTTAATGGTGAAGATTAAATGTTTTTATAATAGATTTGGGATTTGAAATTCTTGCATATTATAAAATACATATCAATCGAAAATTTCAAAATGTTCATCATTGTAATTATGTGCTGCAGAAAGAACATATCTATTAACGATGTCATATATGCAGAACCATCCATCGATCTGAATGTAACGGAAAGAGCTACACCATATAATTTTTGTCAATGAAACTGTTTATCAAGATTGCATATATTGTAGATAGTTTATTATTCCATCCATTTTATTTTAATTAACATTTTAGATTTGTGCACATAAATTAAAAAATATTTAATTTTGTATAGTTTCAAAATAAAAATATGATTACCTATAAATCTAACCATATTACAACTAATAAAAATAGAAAAATATATAAAATTAATAAATTATGCATTGAAATTATAAAGTGATATTTATTTTGAAACAGATATTTCTGTACAACCATAACTAAATTGAAACAGAAAAAATATCATAATTATTAGAAACAAATTTATATGACAATGTTAAGAAAAACAACATGTCATGTCCCTTTTCATATACTTTTGATTGGTCATTTTCTGTTGAAACTTCAAAATGCATTCATTATTACACTGACTACCAAAAGTTGATTGGCATGTTGTTTCTCTTTATTTGAACAATGCTAAAACAGGAAATCATATTAACAAAATTGATTTGCAAACTTTTGTAATGCAGGGTCCCTTGACTTAATTATTTCCTTGGTGGCACATTTTTTTTTTTTCATTTCACATGCTAACATGGTTTCTCGACCCCGTTAGTGAACGTAAAACAAAACTTTACATTTAAAAATATAATACACATAACTATTTTTACCGACGAATGTATACCAGATTTATTAACTTTTTGCTCAACTTAATTTTTATTTAAAGAAAATTCTAAAATCGATGAACACTGCTTCACAAAAATATTACACGCTTCTTCTGTGAATTTATGTGAGAGCAGTGTAAGATTTAAAACGAAACATTACAAGCATGTAGCGATCATCCTGCATAGAATGTTGAATAACTTATCCGGAATCATCTTATCGATGAACATGTTGATTCTAGTGGACAAAGAAAAGAAACTAAATGCACGGTTCTTTCTTTCACGGCACTTCAAAATTTTTAATCTTTTGTGGAGAGGTGCAATCAAACTCGTATTCAAAGAGTTTGCAGAGGTGGCAACGGGAGTGACGTTGACGAATCTGCACAACCATAGGTACAGTTATACCAAATATACATATATTATACACACAAGGCCATCTATGCTTTGTATACATGATTTAAATAAGTTTGGTTACATTATTTGGGCTAGACGGTTATAACATTTATGATGCATGTGCCTACCAATACAATGCACAAATTTAACAACTTTACGACGTGTCCGAATAAATATAAATGATTGCTAAGTAATAAATAATCTGTCTTCTATTTTTTTACTATTATTAGGTACTGTGGACCATTGTTTTATAAATGTACAATAACAGCAAAAGCAAGATCATGAATAAATTATCATACTATTTATGTATTTGAATGATTGTTATTTTAGATTATAATGTTGTATTTGAAAATTTGATGTTTACTTTTAGCTAATGCATCTTAAAATAAATATAAAATGAAGTTTATAATTAAACATGAATTGTAAAACTTTATTGAATGATAAATAAGACATTAAACTAGTTGAAAACATATACAATAAGTTAGAAGCACAAACATGTATTTTTTAACATGTATTTATTTTATGTGCGACAAAACTAAAACATCATTTTAAAGAAAAAAAAGGAGTATATAACTATAAAGATAGACATTTTTTATAAAGATATACATTACCAAGAGAAAGATAGTTTACATACATTTACGCAACATTATTTTTAAAACATTTACGTAACACTATAATTATAATATATTTTAAAAAATCAATGAAGCATTGGTAACTTTACAACGAAACTTACACACACATATTTAATTTTTCTTCACTACGCCATTATTACCAGCCAAGATCAAATACTTGTCTTTTCTGGTGAGATTGGTGCACTCAAAATCCAACGCCTTCCCAATCGCACTCTGAACACGATTAGCCACTTCGAACTTCAACTTCCCATCAGGATCTTGACAAGTGACACCGGGGACAGGGTCAAGAAACTGAACAGTGTAGCTCGGGTAAGGATCCATGAGGAAGAAGAGCGGGTCAAATGCCTTAAGGCCACTTGCCGTTGTACCATAGAAGAAGGTCGCGGGTGACGTAACTGCCACGGGAACGATGACGTCACTCATCTCAGCGAACAAAGGACTAAACCTTAGCAAGTAAGGTTCTCTACAAGTGGTTCCTTCAGGACAAACCACGAGATCTCCTTCGGTCAGTAGTTTCTTCATGGCTTGTCCGTCGCTGACACGATCACGGGTCAGTCTAACGGTTTTGATGGGAGCTAGAATCTCCGAGACTCTACTCAAACTATACGTTACGGTTTTAATGTTTTTCTTTTTTAAAGAGAATCCAACGTATAGAGGGTCCAATAAAGTTCTGTGGTTACACGCAAAGAGACAACCCTTGCGTTCAGTAGAGTTTAACTTTTGATATGAGACGTCATCGATCTCGAAGGTTAGTCTGCAACCGGAGTAACATAGGAGTGGGATTGATAATGAGTAAGGGATGCAAAGAGAGACAAAGAGTCTGGCTGCTGCAGCTACTACTGCGAATGGACCCCACATGAACAAGGCCAGAGTGTTAATTAGGGTTGGTCTGATTGCGAGACGACCATCGTGAAAAATCAATGGTTTAGGGTATTGGCTTTTTGATAGGGTTTGCCAGCTTCTCTTGTCGGATCTCTTCACAAAATAAATCTCCTGTTTTAAAAGAGAGCAAAAAAAAAAAAACAAGAAAATCAGTTGAATATAACATGAAAACAATGAATGAAAATACCTAACAAAATCAGTTTTTAAGTAATGAAAATTCAAAACCACAAGTTGTATATTTCAAAGTCATGGCTAATAACTACGTATGCAGATTGTGTCGTCGCTTCATATTCGTATTTAATGATAGAGAAGGCCATGATCTGTTTTTTTGTTGCTTTTATGTTTACATATCGTATTTGCAATTAATAGAAATATAATGCAAGGTTTGTGTCTCTCAACCAGACCACTTTAACTATTTATATCCTAATGTCGCTTTTACTAATCAGGAAAGAACATAACAAGTCATATTATTCTATTTAAGGATATATTATTTTACATTTAAATGATCAGTTATGCGTCGTTATATTATGTTCTCACACAGATTTAAAATCTATATTTGTTAAATATTACCGTTGAAAATATGTGTTGAGAAAAATATGATAAATAAAATTACGGACCTGGCAAAACTGAGAGAATAGATATCGGTGAAGAGATGTGTTATAGGAAGTGATACCAATAACACGACCAGTGTTTAGTCTCTCTTTACGAACCAACTCATCAAAGACAAGATCATGTTTGGTCTTATCCTCCATGATTCCTACGTAATAACCGCCAATGACCTTCATTTCTCTACCCACAACAACTTCAACCTCCAAGTAATCTCTCAAGAACCCTTCGATCATAACTTGAGGAAGATCATAACTCACAACTATTCTCTTCCCTCCTTTCCTCAACACTTTGAACATTTCGAGCCCGGCATCTTCTAGGAAGTGTTTAGGCAAAACTGCTCCCCCCGCTCTAAAACCATCTTTCTTGACCCCAAAGAAGCTGATCATTACCATCACTTTGACACCCAGCTCATGGCTCAACATCAAGCTTATGAATGGGTAGATAATGAAGAGGAGAAATGACCTCACTACACCTCCTGCCTCGAATGCTACTAGCATGAAGTAAGGGAAGAGCGAGTCGGATTTGAGAAGAGCTCTTTCTAAGTTGAAGATCAGTGTGTCCTGTGATAGGTCGGATTGAAGGAGAGAAGAAGGGCATTTTTGGTATTTCGGTTTAGGATTCCGGTATCGCCGGAGTATAAACCGGTAGAAAAGAAAGACAATAGACTGAAAAACTGAAATCTTAACTGCCATTTTTTGTGTGTTTACAGAAAGCTTTTCTTTCTCTATTTGTGTTTGGTTTTAGACAATGCATGTCAGAACAAGTTGAGGGGGTATTTATATGGCAATACCATGACGAAGTTACCCATCAAAGTGTTTACTATTTACGGGAAAATGCCATTTTATATCGTTAACGTACAGCTTGCATGATTATGCATTAAATGAGATTACCAAATAAAAATGTGAGTAGTATATTTGAAAAGTATACGTACGCGTGTCTGCGTCGACAATTTGTCGCATGTGTCTAAGTTTGTGTATAATCAGAGGTTAATTAAGTACGTGACTACAAGTCTTGTTCCACTTGTGTCTATTCAAATGCTATGATCATTTTCCAACAAAGTGAAACTGAAATGTAATTGGATATATAGTATCATATAATATATGTACTTTTACGTATACTATTTGATGGAGGTCCGTTTAACATTGCGTGTTATTCTCTAGGAATGCTTATTTCTTATTTTGTTTCGAACTACTATTATATCTCCAAGTTGGAATGGTTCATTAAATGGTTAGAAGCTTTATTTGACTAAACTAGAGGTGTCGCTGAAATGCACTTATAGCGATAATAAACAAAATTCTCTCAGTTTCACTTATATTTACCTAGGGGTGGGCGTTCGGGTACCCACGGGTTCGGTTCGGATCTATTCGGGTTTCGGGTTTTCGGGTTCACAAATTTTAGCCCCATTCGACTATTTCTAAATTCCGGTTCGGGTTCGGTTCGGATCTTTGCGGGTTCGGTTTGGGTTCGGATAACCCATTTAAATTATTTTTAAAATTTTAAAACTGATGATATACTTTACATCTCTAAAAAACTATAAAGAAAATAACATATTACAAATAATTGAATAACATAAGTCAAAATGCCTAAAATTAACATATAAATTAGTTTGATTTGAATATTTGGATTGGGATTCAATAATTTTTTAAAGTATTTTTGATGTTTTAAGTGTACTTTAGTAATTTTACACATGTATGTTTGACTATTTACATATATTTACAAGTATTTTGAATAACTTCAAAGTATTTTATATATATTGAATGTTTTTATATATACATTAAATCTAAAAATAACTAATATATATAGGTATATAAATCTCTTTCGGATATATTCGGGTACCCGAAATACTTCGGTTCGGGTCGGGTTCGGTTTCGGTTCTTTAAATACCAAAATTTTGAACCCATTCGGATATTGAATCAATTTCGGTTCGGATTCAATACTACTTTTACGGATCGGGTTCGGTTCGGTTCTTCGGATACGGGTTTTTTGCCCAGCCCTATATTTACCAATCAGATGAAAACAACTTTTATCTTTCTTATGCTTGGTAGTATTGTCTAATTAGAGGTATATATTTCATTTTATTTTCTCACTGTTTTTGAAATGTAAAATAAATTATTGTTGATTTTTGTTTTTATATTTATTACTCTAATATTTTCCTCTTAATTACTCTATTTGAATTATTCTAATTTATTCGATAATTTACCAGTCACACCCTAGAACTAATGATGGAGATGGCATACGACTAGTAAGTATTTTAGATTTTGATTGATGTGTTACAATGGTTAGAAAGTCTTAATTTGACTAAATTAAAACTAACGATTGAGAAATCATACGACAACTTTATTAGATTTTGATTGATGTATTAAGACATGTTGATTTGTAAGTTTTTTTGTGTGAAACAGTTGATTTGTAAGTTGTTTGATCTTTGTCTTCGATAAGGAAGATCAAAGGGTCCACAGATTACTGAAAATTAGATTATCTTGAAACCATAATAAGAACGAAAAAACTGCCCTACAAATATTGGCATATCTAAAAATTAACTGTTAATCAAACGAATGTGGTCCAAAAACTTAAAGATCCAATTAATATTGCACCACTTATTACAAATCTATATATGTACTTCCGGAACTAATTCCGCGTAAATGAGAATTTAAGCTTGGAAATGACAAGCACTCTAGGGGTTATTCATATTTTAGAAGGTGATTTTTCTTGAAAAATAACAGTACCTCTAGTAAAAGGGGCACTATATTTAGAGCTTCTCCACCTATCCCCTTACTTTAAAGGGGGAACATCTTTGAAAGCAGACAACTTTTAAAATGAGGGGATGAATGAATAGTTTTTCAATACTGGCTCCTTTTTTGTCACCAAAAACTTTACATAATACATATATTTTACTCTCCAATATTATTAACAATTAACTATAATCACTAAAATTTTAAAACATACTATTTGAAAGATATTAAAATATATGTAGTCAAGTAGAAATATAAATAATATAAAAAGTGTTAATAAAATATATTTAGTCTAAAGATTTTAAAATATGTAATGATAAACACTAAAAGATGATATATAAACTGTTTTTCATGCATTTGTGAAACACATAATTGTAGAAAATAAAAATTCAAAATAAATGGATTTTAGAGAGGTAAATAATGCACTCTCAATTTTTTATTTTTTTTAATTAATCTGGGAGTATCCCAGACCTATGGAGAGGACCAGACTAATCACAAGGGGAGATGCAGCCCACGGATAGACTCTTTTTCTAGGTATTCAAATAGGTTCGAAAGCATGAGTCCATATACGTGTTTTTTGTTTTGAAAGCTCATATCCATATTAGATGACTAAGAATAACTGTGACTTAGTTTTACATATCAGATAGGTCGAAACTGAAATATGTTAGTGTCCCCTTTCCTCTTCTTTACCATTTGACCACAATCACCCGGACTGCACTCTCAAATTTGATATGGAATAATGGGTTCTTAGAGATGCACAATTATACTCCCTCTGGATTTAAAAATATAATGTTTAAGGTTTTGCACATATATTAAGAAGCTAGTAATTAATTCTTTTAATTGTTGTTTTTTTGGTTTTATAATTTTATCTTTTAATTTAAATTTAATTTTAAAGATAAATGGATTAATTATATCTTAAAATATCTTTATATACAAGATAAAAATCTAGAACATCTTACATTTAAATACGGAGGGAGTATCTCTTTAGGAATATGATAAATGGATCTTGACTCATGCTAGTGGTATCAATATCGAGTATAAAATTTTGGGTGGACTAGTTAGCATGTGCCAAGTGTTTCAGTTATTATTTTGTTTCGTTTTCCAAATGCTCGGTGCATATTTTGCACAGGTTGTAGCAAATTTGGAATTGGGGATGGCAGATTCTCTATATATTTATATTCCCTATGCACATTAAAAACCACCTCCACCTATCAAATATGAATGATCTATAGAATAACTGCGGTGCGATTTTAATAATAACAAAAATTTATAAATACATAGATATAACCTCCACCTATCAAATATGAATGATCTATAGAATAACTGCGGTGCGATTGTAATAATAGCAAACTGTTTAGTTTTTTAGTTGGGCTTTCTGGTTTCTTTTGTTATTTTCAAATTTTGATATGCGTTGTGGGCCATTGGGAAGTAAATTCTTTATTGGTTATAACCTAGAAACTCGACTTTTGGTCTTCTCGGTTGCATTTTTCACTTTGGTTCTCTGACGGAAATCGAGGCGGGAGAAAGGCGATTTCGTATCTAGGGTTCTTGGTTCTGCGATTCACGATGGTGTTTAGAGAAATCAATCCAAGGCTAGGAGGAGAAGCAATCGTTTGAAGGATATAAAGGCTGGTGAGTTTTTTTGTGGATCCGTTTAATGGATGTTTACAAGGCCGAGAATCATCATGGGGTAAGTAATGTGTGTGATATTAGATGTAAAATTTGATAGCATATGATAAGTGTCTAAGGATGTACATATGTACAAATAGATTGTGTACATTACTTGTATATGAGAAATGACAATTAATCTTGTGTTGGTAATTGGATGTATACATTATTTCGGCGTTGTGTGATCGTTTACTTGTGTACAGTTGACTGTGTAGAAGCGTAAATTGTTTTTTTGTCCGTTAAAGTTAGGTTACAAGCTGTTTGTGTACAAAATTTAATATGATTGAGTAGTGTCTCTTGTGTTATACATTCAATTGCGCTATATAAAATGTGTACACGTGTACGTAGTTAGGTTTAGTAGATTCAATCAGTGTTTTTTTAGTAGTATGTATTTGAAATTGTACACGTGTACGATGATTGGTTGTGATTAAATTTGGAAATGTACTAAGTACCGTAGTATGTACACGAGTACATTAATTTTGTTTGGGTTAGTTGACATTTGTTTTACTATTTATTGTTTCTTTAGGTCTTTGATATTTTATTTGTCTGTGGGACTATTGCAGCTTGTTGTTCAGCCGATGATGGAGATAACTGGGGAGCGAGAGGAGAGATGGGCTAAGTATGACCATGTACAACACTCCAATAGAAAGACCCAAAAAATGGAGAATAGGATGACGTAGTTTATGTACTCATATCTTTTCATCGGTTGAGCTAAGTATGACCATGTACATCACTCGTGTACAGCGGTTGTGTACAGCCACGTTTGCAATGGTGTACATTATGATGTATGTAGTGTACATGTGTACATGGAAAACTTGTGAAAATAGGAGATGAGGTTATTCTAATGTCATTCTGTGGACAATTGTAAGAAAAAATTTGGATGCTTTTGTACAAACCAGAAAATCTGAGATGAGGTTTATTTAATGAAATACTGTGGACATTAGTAAGACCAAATATTTGGAGAATAGGTTTAGTAGTTTGTGTACTCATATGTTTTGATCGGTTTTGCTAATTATGTACATGAACATCACTCGTGTACATAGGTTATGTACAGCCATGTTTGCGATTGTGTACATATTGGTGCATGTAGTGTACATGTGGACATGGAAACTTGTGAGATAGGGGTGAACGTGTCGTCATTATGTAGGGTGTATACACATATTTTGATTCAGCCTGAGTGCATGCGTGTGCGAATCGTTCATATGAACATTATGATGAAGGACATTGAAAAGCAAATGAGTATGCGTACATGTAAATAATAAATGTACATATGTACACAGCATGGCAGTAACCGGTGTGAGAATAATGTGTAGGTGTAGATGTGTAGTTACAGTAGAACGTTTGTACTATAGTTAATGTGAAAATGGATAAAAGATTAGGTTAATTCAAAGTTAGAAAACAAACCTTTGTTTAGAACCTGTAAAGAAATCAACTTTGGGTGGAGAATTTTAGAAGATCCGTAAGAAAATTGGAAAGGGAGCTGAGAAGAAGACTTTATCAAACAAGATAATCTCAACTGTTGAGAAAAAAAGTGTATCTAATCCAATGGTTCAAAAATGAGATAGATATATGTCTAATTTTACTTTTTGGTAATAAATCTGGAACGTTGGATGAAAAAGAGACGAAGGGCTGATGTTGGTTCCCGCTTAAACAAATTGTCTAGTTACGGGGGAGCTAACTAAATGGGTGGTAATTATGGAACCAAGTGGGAAAAGTGTTGACAAACTACCTTAATAACACAAACTGTCTTTTTGTGATATTAAAAACGTGAAACTGCCTTTTAGTGATATTATTCCTTCGTAAAATATATAACTATAAAATTCTCAAAGGGAACTTCAATTCCTTTAAAAACTGTATTGTCATTTGGCATGATTTAAGTGGTCTATCATTTACAAACATAGTAAATTGTAATGATTTTTTATTATGTTAAAATATAATTAGATACTGATTTTGAAATCTTCACATTTGATGTTGTTCTCCATCACTTTGTCAAACCATCTTTTCTGGCCATCTTTAAGATTTCCTTCTTGTTATATCTTCGTTCACCAAAATGATATACTACATCATCATTATTTTGCAAATCCATCTTTTCGTATCTCGCAGAAGAAAATTTATCCTTTGCACATTTTAGTACATTATCGTAAAAAAATGTAATTACAGAAAATGAGTCACCATAAACTTTTCTGATATTTGTTATCATTTGTGCAGTGAATTCGTTATCTAATGTAAATATTGGAGAGTTTTCCCAAATACCATTAGAATAGAACATGTTTTCCGGATTTTAACAATTTTCAGATAATTCTTAAGATAGTCATCTCTTACTCCCTCAGTTTTATAAAATAAATAGTTTTCGTAAAAAAGTTTTGTTTCACGATATAAGTTCTTTAAATATTTCAATACAATTTTTGTATTTATTGAATATTGTGTGACCACTTAAGTAGATTTTTATTTTTTTTGTTGAGATTACATACTAAATGATAGTACTTTTTAACAAATAACAATTTGTTTAATATTATTGAGTTTAACCTAAACTACTTAAAGTTTGAAACATAGGGAGTAAAAAAAATATGATCCCAAGATAACCAAACATTTTGACTTTTAATAATTATCTATCTTCTATGGGAGCCTAAGACATCATTTTATTAGAGCATCCCCAAAATATATTTTATAACTTCAAATATGGAGTTTTTTGTTCTCCAAAATAGAACTCTAGAATTTCAAATTTGAAGTTTTGAATTGTATAATTTCAAATATAGAGTGTCGTTACTCAAAATTTCAAATTTGGAGTTTCATATTTTTATTTACATTTTAATCTTTACAATGTTACATTAAATAAAAATATATAATTAAATATTAAATTACAAACAAAAGACCAAATTAAGTTTTGTAATATTGTTGTTGTCTAGTTCTAGTTTTAAGATATTTTAAATTTTATCTTAATGTTTTTTAAATATGTATAAATTTGAAATTTATAAAACAATATTAAAATTTTATGAGATAAGAACTTATAAGGATTAAAATGATACACATAACAATATATTTAAGAATTAATATTTTTGTAATAGCTTTTATATATGTGTTAGTTATTTATAAAAGTTTTATGAATTTTAATTAGTTATGAAAAATATAAAAATCATAATATAAAATATATATAGTTTTAAAATTTTACTTTTGGAGAAAGACATTTTTAAGCTTCAAATATAAATTTTTGCAAACTAAAAAATAAAGAGTTTTTTGGAAATACTCTTAGAAATTAACGTGTAGAATTTGAAACTGGAAAAAGAATGTGGGGATGTACAGTTAAAACGCATTGAATGCTAATGAGTCGCCGACCTCGCTCATAGGGAATGTGGTATGTGCGTGAGCGCGGGATAGGGATCTCCTTTTTAACTTAACTATAATTTTCTAACTTTGGTCAACTGGTAAAGTATTCATTTTTCTGTTTTCGATATATAAAGTTTTAAAAGCTTTCATACATAGAAGAGAACAAACGGTTTACAAAGCTAACCCGATAGTGATGGTGATTACGAGAAAGATAAAACTGAGTAGATTATGCTTACTTGTTTTAATAACTAGTAAGATAGCCATTTAAAGCCCTCAACATATCCCTGAAATAAGATAGACATGGCCGAAACTAAAATTTCAGTCCATAAATATTTAAAGTATAATTTGGACTTATGTAAATTAAAACATTTGGAAGTTACAAATAATATTTTAACCCTAGGAGGAGAGTTATATACATAGAACCAAATCAACCTAAACCACAACACCCTGCATGCCTTCTACAACCTCTGTTTCCACTTCTTCGTTGGACCAATGTTCATTGCATCCCTTGAACCGTCTGAGATGGCTCGATAGTCTGCTTCTTTGGATTTTCTAGTCGATATAGATAAGTCCACATCATCCAAATATGCAAATTAAGCAAGAGGTTTGCTTGTTACACTACCACACCTGCACTATCAGTTTGCGATAAAATAAAATTTACACGTGATTACATACTTTACAAAGATTTTTTATTTTGTAAAAAGGCTTTCAATACTTTACTTTACAAAGATTTCTCAAAGTAAAAAGAGATGTACCGACAAAGCTACTAACTTATATAAAGACAAGACGAACCTATATATACAGATCAATCTAATTTTAAATTTATGGATATCCGCCGTACGAATTATTCAATGCTGGGAGCTTATGCTTCAAATGCTGTAGAGCTATCAACATTGATTTCACCATTATTTCCCTAACCTACTCACTTGGATTCTCAAGTACGATCTTACTTACCTTTTGACTTTCACTTCTTATTAGCCTGGGCAGTAGTTTTGTAATAAATTTGTTTCATTTCATAAACTAAATAATAATAACCCCTCCGCTTTCAGCTAGATATTGTTTTAAGTTCTTTTTCATGTAAATTAAAAAAATCGTTAATGTTAAGTTTTCCCTTACTTATTAACTATTGAAATTGTATAAATTGTTTTTTCTTAATTTAATTAGTTAGGCTAAAAATTAAATCAATAGAAATAATGCATTGAAACCATGAGTAAAACTTTTACTCTACTCGACATTTAATTTGAAACAGATGAAGTATATATTATATTGATACCATCCATAAACAGAAGAAAACAGTTTAAAAAATTACAGAAAGAAAACAAAAAAAAAAGGTAGTATAACCATTGACTTTCAAGAACCAAGAAAAAAGGGTCAATGCATTAAAAAAAAAGGATCCAACATCACCACTCGCAAAGTTTTCTGAGTCAAGGCCGTGACTAACAAGAATACACAAGCTACTTTGACAAAGATTTGACATTCAGAGTTGGATATTCGCAGGAATATAATACAATCTTGAAGTGGAAACAATTGACTAGAGCAGCATGCACCATGGACGGTGCATGAGAAACCATGAAGTTGAAGATGAATTAGTTTAGATACACCTTGACTAGTTGATTTTAGTGCATGATCCATCCGCGTAAAGTGGATGCATGTAACATGCAATGCACGTAAATTACTCTTTTCATATAATTTTAAGAGATATAAATACTAATTATAGTCTGTCCTTTGTAGTATGAAAAAAAATCAGACATGTGTGATTTAGTTCAAGTTGTTTCTTGTGTCCTTCCATCACCAACCGAAAAAGGTCAACCAAAATGTACTAATGCTAAATACGATTTTTTAAAAGAATACATCTTAATCTGCACTTTTAAACACACATAATTCGTTTACTTACAAAAATAAAATATATAAAAATTTGTTAAATAAGGGATGGTGTGTTTTAAAATATTTTTAATATCATTAAATGTTTAATTATGTTAAATGATGTATATGTTAAACATAGACATAGATTTAGAGATATCATTTGACAATGTGTGAATTTTTAGTTCATAAAAAGTTAAGAGTAAATTAGCTAAATACCATAAAAGAGAGATACCTTAACATTGGGGGTAAAAAAGTGGTAAGTGGAGAGGAGAGAGACATAGGGAAATAAAGTATATCCGTAATTTTGGGGTTTTGTGTGTATAGAGGATGCAAATTCTCAAAAGTTAATATATAAACGTAATCAAGATTTAAAAAAAAACAATGGGCTTTTAAGATTATTTCTTTAAAATAAATTAGTAAGAAAATATATAATTGATTTGTTTAATAATATATTATTATATATCATGTAATTGCAATAATAGCGAGAATTTTTTTCTTTTTTACTTTCATTTTTATAGTTTCAATAGTGTATTTTTAAAAGCTATACCTTCTAAATTTCTTCTCATGAAATTGTTTCTATTGATATGCAACAAAATTTAGTTTTAAAAAAGCAGAGTTCAAGTTGTTTCATGTGTCTTTCCATCATCAACCGAAAAAGGACCAATCGAGATGTGGTAATGCTATATACGATTTTTAAAAGGAATATTCGATTACACGATTTTATTAATCTTTATTATCAATTTTCTATAGAAACTAAGTGAAACATATATACACCATGAAGAAAAAGAACTCAGCTATCATCTTGATTAGTCGCATGACATCACACCATGAAAAAAGTTTCATCAAAGATTGATATTGGCTTCACCACTATCTATCATCAATCATAATCATCTGCTGTCTCAGTTTCTAGAGATACATATGCCTATAAAGCTCTGAAACAAACAATGCAAAGCCTAAACATCATTACCATCAACCATCATGACTTCATCAGCATTATTGTTTAAGGTCATAAGACTCAGTTTGCTGTACAAAGCCTAACCTCAAAGAAGGTTAGAGATTCACCCAAAGAACATATATATACACACATACGAGCACAAGAACAGAGCAAAGTAACAATAGAATGATGTCAAGAATTTAAGTACAAAACAAAACTTAAAGTACTGTTTTTTGGTTTACATTACAAGAATCCCAAGAGAACTCATCTAGTAACTTCTCTTGTGTTCTCTTCATTGTCTGCACCTGAGACTCTCTTATATCTGAAATTTACACACAACATCATCAGTTCCAAGCAGTGTTCTAAAAATTTATAGTCTGAATGAAACAATTTTTTTTCAAACCATTTTTTAAAAAAACAGTCTAGGCATAGAAAAATCGGTCTGGTCGTTGGGGATTAGTTTCTCACCTGAACGTCGTGGTTGGGCTGGGATCGATTCTCTCACGAGGAGCAAACTCATTGTAGAACTGAACAGAGACCATACGGTTATTGTCTGGTGCAGGAGAATTGCTTGAACTCAAACTTGCATTGCTTGTAAAGAACCCTGCAAAAAAAGAGAAGTTGAGAGAGTTTGATGAGATAACATAACCTTTAGCCATATAACAACACATAACAAAAAAAAAGATACCTAATAAACAATTTGACCAGAGAGATCTCCAAAGCTAGAACAAGAAAGATGAGAAGTGTGCAGTTGCTGAAGAACCAATATTACACACCAGTTAAAACTTTGTATGTTTTGTTATAGACACTATGCGAAAACCAAGACTTTGATTGGTAACAGATGAAACCGCACACCGCAGTAAATAGTAACAAAAATCGTTACATATATCTATATGTTTTTGTTACTATTAGAACTCGCACTACATGTTACCATTCGGAGCCTTTTAACATAGCGATTTTGAGTTCTTTAAAGCTTTAAAATGGTGTTCTCTTGTTTACCTTTGATTGGTAACAAACCAAACCGCACCGCAGTAAATAGTAACAAAAATCGTTACATATATCTATATGTTTTTGTTACTATTAGAACCGCACTACATGTTACCATCCAAAGCCTTTTAACATTGAGTTCTTTAAAGCTTTAAAATGGTGTTCTTTTGTTTACCTTGAAAGATAAGAAAGACGAAGAAGATAACAGTCACTATCATAGCCAAAACGCTACTACAAGGAGAAGAAGACTTTGCTGCTTTCATCCTTCTCATACGTTCAATCCTAGCACGCTTCCTCATAGCGAGCTCAGCGATCTCCCTCATCAGCTTCTGATCATTTGCAGTCAATAAAGGACCTTTTGGAGGTCTAGGAGGCTTGGAAGAAGGCTTCCTCGTCTTCTTAACTTTGACGTTATCGAATTTCCTATCAGAAAGGTCTAGACTTTGGCTGCTTCTTTCTCTCCTCTTCCCTTCTCCTCCCATCAAAGGATCATCTTCATCATCAGTAATGTTTTCAGACCTGTGGTCATAACTCAAACGTCCAGACCAAACATCTTCTTGATTTGTGGTTATTGTGTCTTGTGTCTCATTGAACCTAACACCTTCTTCAATGTCAACACCAAGCTCTTCTTCTTCTTCTCCTGAAACTATATGATCCATCCTCAGCTCAAAAGACTTGCTCTTTTAATGTCCCCTTTGTCCTTTTTTAAAACAGAACACGAGATTAGCATAAGAACCTAAAACCACCAATCAAACAAAAACAAGTTTTGAATATTTCTTTAACAAGTTTTGATTTTTTTATTTTTGCAGCTTTAATAACATTCAGATTCGAAGCAACAAATACAAAGAAGCCTCTACTCTTAACAAAGGTTTCAACTTTATAAGGAAAACAGAGGAAAGAACCTTAAAAACTCACGGATTCGAGCATAATCGCTGAGAATGTCGGAAGCCCACGAAGCTGCTAGATACGAGGAAGAGAAAAGGTAAAGACTTTGAAATCTAATTTTAAGAAAAGAGAAAGAGAGAGAGGAGAGAGAAGAGTATTCAACCCCAAAATTAGGGTTCATATGAGTCAAAAAGAGGTAAATGAGACACGAAAACTGATTATATCCAATTTGGTTTTTCTATATGTTTTATAAATAGACAGAAAACACAAACACACAAGAATGTCTTTTTGGATTTTAATGTCGCCGAACTTTTTTTTTGGAATTGAAATTGTTTTTAGAATTTTAGTCTTCTTTGTATTGTTTTTTTTTTCCTTTTCTTTTAGATATTTTAATTTTAGAATTAGAAAATTCAAAACTGCAAAATACACATTCAAATTAATTGTCAGTTAGTCACTAAAAATGGATATGTATTATTAGTACCAATCCGCTTATAATAGCATAGTCAGAAAAGTCTCGTTAGCTCCACTAATCCCACTTGGGGTAGGAATTCTCACTATAGAATTTCCAAAATACAGGGAATATACAAATATTAATATTTTAATCAAAAAAATATTGATACTTAATTATGAATATTTAAAATTACAGGAAACTCAACCGAGGCACAAATACTCGATACTTGACTCGTACTCGTTTTTAATCCGTAAATCAAGTACATATAGTGATCAAACCAAGTAATAAGTATCTCAAATCCAAAATTTGTAAATACAAGGTAAGTAGCAAATATTTAAATAAAAATAACTACTTGACTTGTCTGTACTTGTTACTTGACATAAGTTTTCATAGTTTCAAAATCTTAATTTATTTACATTTTAAAATAGCTAGATGGATCATATTTCTTTTTACTAAGCTTAATTATCTTGTTTCATTTTGAAAAATCAAGTTCTCAGCATTGTTAAGTCAAATAATAAACCAATAAATCTTATTATTTGTAAATGTAAGCGTGTCAAATATCTTTATATCTTTCAACTTTTGTTTCATTACTTCTTTTTTACATAATATTCATTACTTATTTTTAAATTTTTATTATATATTTAACAGATTAAAATATTAGATTCGAGTAAAAGTTTTTTATAAAAAGTTAGCAAAATTCGTTATATAAGATTATGCTTTAATTTACTTATTTGCAATGTGCAAGGAATATGTATTTTATAAACAAGAGTAACAAATCAGATCAACTAATTTGTAAGTACTGTTTTTTTTTCTTAAGTACTTGATAAAGTAAGTACTCAAACCAAATTCAAGTCTTAAACATGATTACTTGAAGAGGCAAACCAAGTACTAAGACTTCGAAAATTAGCAAGTAATTGGTTTATACCTACTCTAGCCGAAAGTATTTAAATATAGATATTTTCCCATAATTTAAAATATCTACAGTTAAATACTAGTATTTATTATATATATATATAGTTTGAGAATTTTAGGTAGAGAATTCTTCATTAGCCCTGTTCGGCGAGCAACCGCTGCGATTAGTGTCAACTATCAAAATTAAAGCGTGGAAAGGAAGAAAAATTAGTTGGATTTAGACGCAGCGTTAGTTTAAAAGTTCAGTTGTAACAAATTTGGGGACGCCGGAAATCAATAGCGTCGGCGTTGTAGAAATCCGGAGTCAACTTTTGAACGCAGCGTCTCTTTTCTCTTTCATCTGTATTCCCTTTTACTAGGCACTTTTTTAGAATAATTTTACAAGCCACTTAACTATAAACAGCACATATTTTTCTTTTTAAAGCTAAAACAACACATGATGACATGCATTCCCTCATTTCTTAAAAGGGTAAATTGGCCTATAATCCATGAAGAATTTGGATATTAGCAATATGTCATGGTTTTGGGGAAAAAATAATGAGAGGGGGGAGGAGAGATAAGAGAGAAAAATGGTAGATAGTTAATTTAGGGGTTTAGTTTGTATATGGGATGCAAATACTCTTCTTAAAATTGACATTTCTTCTAAATTTTTAATAATAAGTATATGTGAATAATCAATTATCAACTTTTTATTATTAATTTTATATGATTATAAATTTCTTCACAATATTTATATGAACTACTACAGTTTATATATGTCAAAAGAAAAACTACTACAGTTTTTATCGTTACTAGGGTCTTTCCCGGGCTACGCCCGGGTTAACTTTTGATAACATCATTATAATATTGATCGTATACATCGAAAAGAAAATTATATGTCTATCAAATATAAACATGTTAAATGATAAGATTGGAACAAATTTTGTTTATGAAACATAGAGTGGTGAAAGATCTAAATAACTTTATAGTTTGGGTAGATTTGGATTATNTACTAGGGTCTTTCCCGGGCTACGCCCGGGTTAACTTTTGATAACATCATTATAATATTGATCGTATACATCGAAAAGAAAATTATATGTCTATCAAATATAAACATGTTAAATGATAAGATTGGAACAAATTTTGTTTATGAAACATAGAGTGGTGAAAGATCTAAATAACTTTATAGTTTGGGTAGATTTGGATTATACAGCCAAAAGTTTAAGATTTAGATACATGAACTTTTACTAATTATCTGCACATAATTTCTTTGTCATCACTTGTGAAGAAATAAATCGTAAGAATGTTGGAAAATATGTCTACGATAATTCTCAAATTCTATATACCTTTTGAATTTCAAGCATAAATTATATGATGTGTTCCTCCTTTAAAGAGCAACACCATCGAGTCGAGTTAATAAAGAAAAACATAAACATTTTTTTTAGATTTATATAAGTGAAGCAACGTTACAACTATAATTAAAAACAGAAAATGAGTAAGAAGAAAATGAATCATACCGAGAACTTCAAAACTCATTTAAACATCCAGAAGATAACCAACATAGTATAACCCATAGAGATTATACCAAAAACTCTACGGACGGAAAGTTATAATAAAAACTATTTTATGTTGAACAGTGTTTATCTTTTTGTTTAAAAACTAATTTTAAGTTAGCACTTAGAGTTTTGACCCAAAAAATAGTACCTTATGATATAAGATAATTCTATTTGTAGTAGTTTATAATGGTGTGGTGATTTTGTATTAGTCGTTTGATGATGTTGCAATTTTTTTTTTAAAATGAGGAAGTTATTATTAGCACAGTCGCAACACTTTTGAGAGTCACATATTTAGTTACCATTTAGATTCTATAATGTTATGACGAAATATTATTTAAGAGAAATGCAATGTGTGTATAGTTCTGGTGTATACGAATATTTTAAGTAGTATTTGGAAACGAAACAGACTGCCTAATAGAGATAATATAAGAACTTATTGAGTGGGGTTCATATCTTAACGTTTTTAGCCTATCTTCTTCAAAATTATATAAAGGGTTTATATTCACCGTTTTTCATTTTTGCTTATAACTTTATGCCTTAGATTACTTGCACCATTTAAGTGATTTTGATGGGAGATCTCGAAAGTTATAGAGGAAGAAATAGGGTGTTGAGAGTTTTGTTTACATGTGGTCGGTCCCCGCTACAACGCATGATGAGTGTGATTATGTGTATTTGTTTTTGTCAGTGATATAATTTATGTGTAAAATTGTTTTATTTTCATTTAGTTGTGAGTGTGATTATGTTAAACAATTAATGTTGTCTACATCAAATTTTAGTTATATAACTAAAAACTATATGTAAGCATATTCAGTATTATCGCTGATCTGATTCAGAGTTGCAAAATTTTATAGTGTTATATAATTTTTAACACTTCTCTAAATTTAAACCTTAAGCATTATAAATTAACTCGATCAAAATCGAACACAATAGAGAAATCTTGTTAAACCATGGATCATAAAAGATATTTCTAGATCTTATGGAGCGGAAAGTTGAGTTTTAATCTCTTACTCTTCCTCATTAACCAAAAAAAGGAGCATAAATATTGTATATTATTATTTTTATCAAATGAGAGTTTATGTACTGCTTATTTAACAATTAGATATAAGAGTATGAGAAAGCAAATATAATTATAAGTTAGATTTAAATAGATATATATATATATATATATATATATATATTATATTAGAACTGAATATTAAAATATAATTAGTATTTAGAATTCTTGTATTAATTCATTGTGTTACCCAACAAATTTGAAATGATTAAACTCCATTTTTTAATATTTTCAGTATTGGAATTAACGGAGGGTAAGCAATGTGAAATTTAATTTAATTAAACTTTGTTTATGCTTTAAATAGTTATATCTTATTATTTATTTTTTCATATAAACTATTGTTAAAATTTACAACTCATTTAAAGCTTAATTATGTTTTTAGAATCATTGAGTTCCAATTTCTCTGGCATTTGTTTTTAAAGGCAGTATAAAATGTAGAAAGCGGTTCTTTACATCTTCTGTATCGAGCGATAATACATTCTTTTGGCCAGCTAAATTTACGGCTATATAATTTTGGTTTGATAGGGTACCAAAGTTATTTTATCAGGCTGGCCGAAAAAAATCAATTTTTTTGCTAAACTGTTGAGTGGGAAAGGTTAAAAAGATTGTTTGATCAAATTGCAAAACAGAAGTACTGAAATTGATAAACATGATCTTTGATTGAAACTGTTTGTTTAAACATAATGTTGGTTTTCAAACAAACTCATGAGAACACATTACAAACCAAATAAAATCAAAGAACAATTTTTAAGAAAACCATAACCCAAGGTTCTCTAAATCATATAAACCGAGCCATCAATCTGAAAATTAAGAAATAATACCTCAGCTCAAAGACCTAACTCTTCTGTTTTCGTTCTTCCTTCTTATTCATAAATAAATAAAGCTTCTTCTCTGGATAAGAAGCTTCCTCTCTTACACCCCCATTGGCCTCTCAATTTGTTGACCTTCCACAAGTTTACTTATTCCATATTTCTGTTCAAGGAAATAAGAAACAATGTTATATCAGTCATGCAGATGCATGTACCTGTTATAAACCACCACCAATAAAGATTAGTGTAAACATGCAAAACTTAAAAAAAAGTACAAACGTTGTTAGTACAAAAGCATTTTACTTGCTTGCTTTCTTCTATTAATAAACACAAAAACACTTACGTCTTGTATGAAATAGCTAAACTAAATCATATTCAACCCAATGAAATAATGAAGAGGCATGAATCCGGAGGTTCCGTAACGGCGACGGTATACACATATCAACTGTAAATCCAGAAAGGCTGATACAAACCTTAAAATAAGCTGAAACATAGATGCTTATTCCAAACAAAACCACATAAGCTGACTAAGTTCAAACATAGAAGAACTGTAAACCGAGGAAAAAGTATCTTCCATATTTGCTGAAGGGGTGTTCAAGATCGCATACCCTTGTTCGAGAGGAGAGGCTGCCACCATAGAGACGCGCACCGTTTTGGTCCCATCCAACAGAAACTTGAGGCCTCACCTGAACATGCCAAACATTGCCTAACTCCAACTTGTTTTGTCGAAGCTTTCTATATTGATTTAGATATAAAATCATATGAAATCGAAAACGCATATGTTACCTCGGTGATACATGTTGCTTACCTACTGTGAGACAAATTGACAACAATTTCATAATAATCTTGATCAAAAATTCAAAACAGCACAAAATTCTACAGCATACCCGAAAGTAGTCTGCAAATGAAGAAAGACAGTAACTTTATGAGCATCAGAATTTGTGTACTGATGAGCAGTTTCGTTAGACAACACAAATATATGTGACCTGAGAAACTTGTCGACATGTCATCGGTTACTTCTGCTCCAATCTCTGCCACAAAGACACAAACATAACCGAGCATAGAAAAAATTATATATTTTGTTCATTAAATGTAACATGAAACTGCAAAAAAAAAACAGACTTGGTTGTTACCAAAAAGTAGAATAGGCATTAGACTTATAAGGGACAGGTGTATCTGGTTTTAACTGACCTTTTTCAACATGATATCGAGCTCTTTGATGGAGAGAACAGTTTTGATTGATATTTCACGTCCATGTTCTGCAGGAAAACCAACCAATAAAGATCATAATAGATGCAGATAACCAAAGCTCTATTTTACAGGGGAAGTTATCAGTATCTGTCCAGTTAAGAGTTTCCAGAAATTACCACATGAACTATCTGTAACTGCTGGACTTGGTCACCACAATCGTTGAAAAGCAGTTCACAACTCTAAAATAATCAATTTATTCGAATCATCACCACCATCCAAAGAATCCACGGTTCGTTTCCTCTTCCTCTTCGATTCGTCCTTCTTCTCCTCTTCTGCGATAGCCTCTTCGAGCCTCTCCACCTACCAAATCACCAAAACTCCAAAATCCGAAATCGATAAGAAAAGAGATTCAACGGAAAAATACCAGAACGGCTTTGAGTCCGGTGGTCTCAAGTCCACCTCGGCGAGCTTTGCACGGAGTTCGTCGGAGAGGTGGTTTGACAGATCAAAGAAACCAACTGGAGAAAAGAAGAAACAAAGAGGAAGTCGAAAGGCGAGGAGAAGACACAAAGGGATAATTTAATTAGGATTAGATAAAATTTCGTTAACAGTGGGATGACATAGAAAAATGCTCTAATTTTAGTGGTTGATTATTTTATCCCACGTGGACATCCTCCCTATGAGTTATATTCACCTTTTAGTATAGTATAGATNCCAACTGGAGAAAAGAAGAAACAAAGAGGAAGTCGAAAGGCGAGGAGAAGACACAAAGGGATAATTTAATTAGGATTAGATAAAATTTCGTTAACAGTGGGATGACATAGAAAAATGCTCTAATTTTAGTGGTTGATTATTTTATCCCACGTGGACATCCTCCCTATGAGTTATATTCACCTTTTAGTATAGTATAGATAATAACTCTACGCCTTTACTTAAACAATTCTAGTCACATCTTATCAAATGTACACTCATCAAGCATTCATAACTCGTAACTGATAATTTCTCGTCAATATATCTTAATAAATAAAATAATTTAAACTAACTAAAGCATAAACATATCCAAAATAGTCAATTTGGATTATTTCTAGTCTATTTCTAGATATATCATAGCATCATTATCCCACATACCCAACTAGTGTCTCTTATTAATATTTTAATATTTTAAAGCAATAAATGTGTGTTAAAAGACTCTATTAAAAGACCCAATCATCTATGTCCTCCATTGCAAATCTCTTATTTAAAGGTTCTTAAAAAAACACTTACAAGCTTGGTTCGTTTCCATCATGGCCAGCAATGAGAAGGAAGACTCCAAATGGCCAAGACTGTAGTAACACGGATGAAGAAACAAAATCAGTAGTCATGTCAAAAATTACTAAAACATGGATCATCAAAGTTTTGTTCCGGTAAACTAGCCACGAGATGTATGAAAGAAACTAGAGAATCCCAATTAGATTATCAGTTACTACCATTGAATCTCTATTGCTTTAATGACAACAAAGTCATAATATGCATACACAGGGGAAGTTTATTCCAAGTCCCAACCTCAGTAATCAGTATACCACAAATAATCGAGTAAGCAAGTAAATATGATCAAAACTCTGCAATAGTCTAAGCAATTCAATCTACCAACATCACTATAACTCCTTGCTTTTCTTACTCTCCCTTGGCCAAAATCTAACAGAAGAATCCAAAACCACATAACATAATAAGCTGACAGCAAAGAAAAAGAACATGTAAATCCTGAAATTACTTACACTGAAACAATGACTTTGGTGTTCCCAAACTCAGCATAAGCAGATCCAGAAGCATAACTCACAGCACCTGTTTAATATACTGAAACAAAAAAAAATAAAACAATTCTTTTTCACCAAAGAAGTAAACTTTAAGTTGAGTTAGTCTCGCAAGAGAGCTCTTGAACCTGAAGTTAGAAGCTAACATGTTCAATCAGGAAAAAGATCAATTACAAGAGTATCAGTTGAAATCAAACAAGTAAAGACAACATCTTTAATGAAAATATTCATAACATCAAAACAAAGCCAAAGACACGTCCTTTTTTGATCAATCTTCCATTGAAACCCCACATGCAGAAACAGAGAAAGAATCAAGCTTTTAACACATACCTCTTCGATGTGAGAGAGATCGAGATGAAGACAGTCATTGATCCAACCGAGAATCTCGTACCCAGATTCACCAGAAGCAGAGGAAACAATCAATCTACGTTATCCATGGACGTCTTCCCGTTAAGTTTCTTCGCCATTGCTCTCTCCTTTTCGCCTCTTCTCTCACAGATTCAAAATACAAACGGCGGGGTGAAAGTCGATTGGGCGAGTGGCGATTGAAGGGAAGAGACGCGGTCGTCGACGAGAAGGAGAGAGACAAGGCGTGATTCCGACGAGAGAGAGAAAGAGATGAACTCTCGCAAAAGACAACACGTGTCTCAGAAACCCGTCTCTTATTGTCCCCAAATAACAAACGTTCTTTCGTATTTCATCAAATTTTCATTTTTCTTTAATGCTAATAATACAAAGAGACGGTCTGAGGAGACCGCGTTAATGATGCTCTTAGTCTTTTGTTTTTAAAAATAACATATGCTCTTTCTAACCCAACTTTTGCAATACGTTAATACCAACTTTATTTTATCTTTCTGATAGACACTTGTATTCGTCAATGTTATATCTACAAAATAGCCGTTACGGTCCCATAGTCTTATGACGCACGCTGTCTCAAAATCAACATCATGGGTCCAGCAAATGCACTATTTTGATTAAGATACAAACACAAACAAACAAAACTCTTTTTGATAAACAAAAAGAAAAATACTTTTCCGAATGAAACTTTCAAAATTAAAATCGTGACAATGACAATATATAATATATCAGATAAAACCAATGAGATGTGAAGAAAAAAAAGAAGACGAATTATTTTATTAAAAAAAAAAGCTTTTTTCTATAACCAGAAAGTTTGAACTTGAATATGATTATGACTAAACCAAAACAAAATCACCAAATTATAAAATCCATTTTGAAATTAATGATGTAAACTGAATTGAATCAACACTGATGGCACACCAACACATAACAAAAAAAAACACCAATTCAATAGATAATAAAGTTGCTTAACAATTCTCCAAATAAAATGATAAATTAAAACCAAACCAAACAGATAATTCGAGTTCAAAATGAAGAAAATAAAATAAACTTCTTAAAAAGTGAACGAGAGACGAGAGATGCCACCAGATTCTTCAACCCAAGGAACATAGAAACTGAGTTTACCAGTTTCCTCTTCCCACTTAAACTCAGCTTCCTTGCCCTCCAAGTAACACATCTCTGGAGCAGAGCTCGAATACGCCATGAAACTTCCTTCTCCTTTCACTTCAACACTAATGCTGTTATCACCAGTAACCTCCATCTCCTGAACTGTTCCAACACAGTTGAACATGTTGATCAACCCTAGAGGCGCAAACCTAACCCCTGAAGTTCCTAGTTCCGTGACAGGCACGAAACTAAACAGATCAAAGGAAGATGGCTCTAGGGTTATCTCCATCGCGTCAGATTTCAAGTTCATGAAAAGGATTTCCTCAGATTGGTTCTTGTAGACCAAGTAATCTCCAGTGTAGATCACTTGAGATGCTACAGCTTCTGGGTTTTGGTCCCACTCTATGTCCGAGACATGGATTGTTCCTGAAACAGACATGTAACACTCTTTGTAACCCTTGAACCTATGCTCTTTTGGGCTCCAACCAGCTCCTTGACAGTTAAATGCTCCAATCACTCCTCCAAACTGAAACAAATCATTAAAATTTCAGTAAAAAAAAATTGATATTTAAGCATTTAATTTCGGTTTTAAAAATGATTACCTTGTTGAAGTTGAAGATCTTGAGGATTGATTCTTTGTCAAACAAAGGGTTCTTGAAGAGAGAATCTCTAGTGGGGAGAGCATAGTGGAGACACCTTGGGACAGTACCATCAAAGAAAGCAAGTTTCTTGATGAGATCAAAGTTATGGGAGGCTTTGCCAAGATGGTCACTGAGGTAGATAGGTCCACCACAGATGGCTCTAGACGCTGCATGGTACTCAGCACAGACATGATCTGATTGGAACATGTCCCAATCCGGTTGAATCATTTGACCCATCCAGAGACTGTTGTAAGAACAATGAATCATGTGTAGCCCTTGTAGCCAATACACTCCTTGTGGGTCACCATGTGGGTCTTGCCACCAAAAATCATCACCTAATCAAAAAATCAAGACATTTTTTATAAGTATAGAAACAAAAATATAATAAAAGTAAAACAAAAAAAGGTTATAAATATATTAATTATTACCAACTCTGCCTATAGAGATTTGCTTTGTGGCAAGGAAGAAGAACTCATTGCATTGTTGCATACTAGCAATGATCTCAGTTCCATTGAAATTCTTCACCATGGATTTGGTCAAACCATCATAGTAAGTCTTAGCAAGCTCCACTCTTCCTCCATGCTCTTCTGCTACTGACTCCAACGTCTAAAAGCAACAAAACCACATACAAAAAACAAGTTATAAATATAAAGAAGAAACTTGTTTCATAAAAAAAATATATATATATAAATTATCTGGTTACATTATATATGTAACCAGATAATGTAACAAACATAATGAAAGTAATGTAATAACTTACTTGAAAGACATCAATCTTGGCTCCTGTAACTCCAACACTAGCAAGATAAGAGTGCATTGAATCATAAAACTCATGAGCCTTAGAAGGATGAACAAGACCAATACCAGCTTCCACAATCCTATCGACCGCGAGATCAGTCATGGAAGCATCTAGACCAGGTGAAATATCAAATGGAACAACCTTGGATTGCAAATGTGTTAAGGTCTCAGGTCTAACACCATTCCAAGCACCACAAAGAGCATGCCACACATATATACCATCTAAATTCTTAAACCTTGACCTCAAATCCCTAGTGAAAGCTTCCATACCTGAGCCGGAAACATCCTCAGAACCCAAAGAGACTTGTTCACCATCAAACATTGCGTTGAGTTCTTCACTAAACTTCTTGATCTTCTCATCAAGTTCAGGAAGATCATGTTCCCCAAACTCACGGATCAACTTCTGCTTCTCTATAATGGCTTGAATCCTCTCGGTAGCTTTGTAGATGATCATCTTTGGCTTGTGAGGATCAAAGTGAGAAGCATCAGACTCTATAAAGGAACCACCTCTATAGTTTCTGAACTTCTTGCACTCCTTGAAGCTGTGAAGCCTCGCAGTCATCTGCTCACCACCAAGGACAAGATTCTCAGCGTCTTTCCCTGGCTCCTCACCATCAAAGCTTATGCTTTGCCATCCATCATCAATGATGATAAACTTGGGACACACGCCACCATCTTCAAACTCCTTAACACCGGTCCAAATGGTCGCTGGGTCAACGGTTAAGTAGCAAGCATCCCACGTGCACCAACCAAACTTGTCAACTATTGTCGGAAGCTTCTTCTCTTCTAGAAGCTTGAAAGTGTTCATGTGGACACGTAGCGCGCTATAAGCCTCTCTCATTAGGTTGTAAGGATTGTCACAAATGTGAACATAGGCAATGGCATTGAAAGAGGACTCTTTCACTTGTGTAGAGCCACTCTCTACAGAGATCAAAACGTTACCGTTTTCACCAGGATTCAGTGCAGCTCTGAAAGATCCTTCAATGATGGGTATTATAGCCACGTAGGAGTCGATCTCAGGAACCTTTAGCATGACCCATTGAGTCTCGGCTTGAAGATCCGACCCGGATTTTCCAACCCAAGCAGTGGACCACCACATCTTGAACCGGAAAACACTTAAAAACTCTCTGTCTTCAAACCTCCCCAAGGAGTTTGTGAGAAGATCAGAAGGGGAGTCTTTGGTGAATCCAAGAAACCCTCCTTTGTGAGCGTTGGCTTGAACACGGAGGAGTGTCGGGAGAGGAGCATCGGTGGAGATGGAGTGTGATGAGAACGGTGTGAACGTTAGGTTTTGAGGAACATCAAAGAGGATTGGGGAAGAGTGTTTGGCACGCAAGATCCCTTCGGATAGGCTAAAACAGTTTTCTTGCAAAACCGGCTTGGTTATTGGGGAGACAAGAGGTTTGGTCTCGATGACATCGATGGTTGTTGCAAGAGACTCGTTAAGTGGAGCCATGAGAAAACAGAGGAGCTTGAAAATTATAGAGAGCGAATAAGTAAGAGGAAGTTATGCTTAAGGATGAAAATGATAGCTTCTCTTCTGGTCTATATATACACCAAATGATGGATAGAAGAAGATTATAATAGTTTCCTTATTTACGATTCGTATATATCGACTTACCTAATGTACATTTCAATTATATCCAGTGATCTTTTGTTAATCCGTGAGATTTTGCTTGCGCAAGGAGATGATTTGACTGTAATAGATACGAAATTATATGCATGTTAAATTAGGAAACCTGATATGATACGAATATAATTGAAAGATCTTCAAAAGTAAAAAAAAAAAAATCTAATGATCTTTTGACGACCAAAAGATAGAAGACAGAGTTGGAAATGTTCTTGCAAGATCTATAAGCCAAGAAAAGATACACTAAAGGAGTATATTTTGTCATATTCACACGTCTGTTCATCATGTCTGCATGCATGTATGCTACTTGTCAAATGCTCATGTTATTTAAGGAATTGTATAATATATAACCAAATGAAATATAGAGGATACTGTATTATTATATATCTTATATGAACAAAATATGTCATACTATATCTTGCTGATCGTAGGATATGTTTTAATTGGAAAGTGAATTTAACGATAAATGATATTAAAATATTTTTTTTGTATCATCTTAAATATAAGTATATTGAAAGATCTTTTGTAAATTTCTTTTCTAGGAGTATTTTCCTTTGCTAAGCAAATCCAACAGAATATTATTAGGGCAAATATAATTACTCACAAGATTGAGATCTTGTGATATTTACCTTCTTAAAGTTGACCATTGATGACTATATCCTTTATGAAGACATAAATGTGGATGGGTTCAGTATATAGTGAATATATCGTCTAGTTTGGCGAGTGTTTGGATTGAGACAATGTTCGTTTCTGGTGTTGTTAAATCCACGATTGAAGCAGATGAGAAAATAACAGAAAAAAATAGAAGAAGAGTAGGGGTGCAGGTCTTGGAAAATCTTAAAGGTAAATAGAAGCAAAGCAAACGTGAAGAAACGATACTTTAAAAGAGACTGATAAATTCATATTGCTTGTCACACTTTATTTTGTTTTGTTCACACGTCCCTTTGTCATGTCTGCATGCATGTATGCTACTTGGCAAACTCTCATAGTCTCATCTCATGTTACGTATATACAACCGATCGTTACTTAATGAATTGTATATTATTTAACCGAAGAAAAATAAAAGTAAAATAAAAGGATGTTAATTAGCGGTGATCTTTATGATCCATGATTTCTTTCGGTGTGAAAGGCTACCGTATTATCTGAAACGAACAAAATAAGTAATAGCACATCTCCCGTTACAGAGAAAAAGTAATAGCATATCTTAATAACCGTATGATATAAAAAAATCGTATGCTTATTAGTAACTGGAAAGTGAATTTAATTGACAAAGTAACGGATATATACAGTGCCGGTCCGGAGTTTTGTGGCGCCTAAAGCGCAATAAAAAAAATTATGCCCTTATCACCAATATTTGTTTACTTTTATTTTTTAAAGCAAACAATTTTTTTAAAAAATATATATTATGCAGAAATTTCATCAAAAAACTCTATCTATACCATACTGATAAAATAGTGATTTGATTTTTTTTACTACAGTAGTTTGTAACCATGAAGAATGGAAGACAAGAAAATAAGAATTGTATGTGGTAAATGACTAAATGGCATTTATATTGAACGGCAAATTAGTTGATTTGTTTTTATTCATGCGACTATGCCATTTAGTTGGTGTTAAAAGCTGCCATTTAATAAAAAATATAAAAACGGAAACAAAATCGATCCCTTATATATTAACTGAGAAACATCCCCTATATATTAATTGAGAAATATTTGAAAAATGTAACCTTAACTTTGTACTAATTAAAAAATAACCCAATTCTACGTGGCATTTGTCTATGCCTTCTATTTCAATTTAAAATGATTCTAGAGCATCTAACATCTATTATAATCTAAAATTTATACTCTCTAACAATATAATGTTCCGTAGGCTATAGTTGGTCACATATATCAAATAGTCATTGTTTCGCAGACTTTCCTTAAATAAAACTTACGGAATTACCTAATGTGATTAAAAAGTATATGGCAATTAATGATTTTAAACAATAAAGATTTGATAAAAATCTGTATACTTTTTATCATTTTTTTATTTCTTTATTATTAAAATAAATTACACAATTACATTAATCATATAATAAAAATCTAGATTTTTTTGTCTATGTTGTATTTCGAATTTTTCAAAATGAATATAAATTACTAAAACTGTTAAAAGTCTCACATAAACTTTTATGAACAAGTTTTAAATATTTTCTATATTAAGATACAATGATTATAAGACCATATGAAGAAATTAATAGGTTTATGTTAATATATATATATTTCATATCGTTTAAATTAGACTATACATCGTATGAAAATTCGTCGAGTTGTTCCAAAGAATCAAAACGGCCCAAAAGTCCAAGGGTTGGGGTCAGCCGGGTCAAAGACTTATATTTTGATATTTGTATTGAACATATATTGAAAAGTTAATATTTTAGTTTTGAAATCTTTCATTGTTTTTTAAAATGATTATAAATTATTGAAACTACTAAACATCTCACTTTAAAAGAAAATTGTTGATGTAATTTTGTTACACAAATATGCAAATAATCATAAAATCATATGAGCAGAAACCTCATTTAATAAATATCTATATTAAAATTTTGCTATATATCTATATTAATATCCTTTAAATTTAACTAAATATCATATACGATATTTAAGATGGATTCTTTTGATTTATTTACCTAACTGCGAATAAACAAGAATGATTGTTAGATTTATATGCATACACCAATTTAATACATAATAGTAACTGATTTCATAGTTATTTAATATATATAATTATTATTTTATTATTTCATAATATCCAGAAAAACATAAAATAAATAATAAATACTTATTCTGCATAAAGAACAGATCTTAACCAAAGTATGTATCTCTTTAATTATTTTAAATCTTAAGCATTTTCTAAATCGCTGAAAATAAACTTCAAAATCAATATTTTTATCGAGCAATAACCAAAAAAAAAAAAGAAGAGAAAATATTGAAGGTAGATAGGCTAGTTACGTGACCGTAAAATTCTCATAGCCATAATTAATTTTGAAGTTGTTAATTCATGAAATAAAACCGAGTTAATTTTTAATTTGTTAATTTTTTTTTTTAAATTTTAAATCATTATGGTTATGTTAAATCATGACCATAATTACTTTTTAAATTGTTAATTTTTATTTGAAAAACTTAAAATATTGTTTTTAAGAATAATTTTATATTTTTAATAATTTAAAGTTAGATTTTTAACATAATTATAATTTAAAATTTATCTTAATTTTTTATAAAATTAGTTATTTATTTAAAAAATATAATTTTCTGATATTATTAGAAAAATAAATAAATTATATTAAATTAGCTTTGAAATTTTATATATTTTACATGCAAATATTTTACCAACTACTTCTTAAGAAAGCATTAGGGAACTTGCTAATGCTCTACCAATCAAGCCCTGTGACACTCCGTTTATTTTTCATCACTCGAAAACTGAAAAGTGAAAAGATATATGAAATCGGATCCGTTAAATTCTAACTTTTGATCTAAAGTTCTAATTACAATTATTTCTGATCTTACGTATAGATAATTACATAAAAATTCCAAAATTCCAAATAAATATAAAAAAAATCATTTGTAAATTTTAAATTTGTCAATACTAAAATATTATATGTTAGTTACATACATTCATCCTATGCAAGGCGCAAGTCTTATCCTAGTTACAACATACAATACTTTGGTAACCATGTGTCATTACCCCAAAGATTCTTAGAATCTTTAGAAAAAGTTAATCAATCTATACATATATTATATTTTTATTAAACTAACTATTAAATTAATTAATAGTGTAGAAAAAATATTCTACATTATTTACTTAAATAGAAGATATGAACTTACCTAATATGATTAACATATATATGATACTTAATAATTTTGAATAATAAAGATTTAATTATATTTTTTTGTATCTTTCATTCATTTTGTTTAATTTTATATTCTTAAAATAATAAATAATCATATTAACCATATAATAAAAATTAGATTTTTATTATATGGTATATTTTTAATTTTCTAAACGAATATAAATTACTAAAACTATTAAAATCCCACAATGAATTTTTTTTGATCAATGGTTTAATTTATTTGTTATAACAAATTACAAATGATTATAAAATCATATAAATATAAATTCTCATTTAATATATAATCAGATGAAGTATATATATATATATATATATATATATATATATATGTGACATGTCATATAATGATTTTAACACATATCATCTCTACAATCATTTTCACTAAATTAATGTGACATGTCATATAAAAAAGATGACAAGACTTATAAGTTAAATATGATATGGACAATTACATTTAATGATGATATATATTTTTGGTAAACTTTGTATAATATTGTAATAACTCATATATTACGTTAATGTTGATTTATATTTTGGGTAAACTTTTTATAATTGGGTAATAACTCATAAAGCACCACAAAAATATATTCAAATATGACATAATAAATTTTTAATTATCATTTAATTTATTATTATAATTATAGAATTTTTACTACTTAAATTTCTACAATTTATTTTTAAAACTATAATTTTTAATCGTAATATCATTACTTTCTTTTAGACATCTATAAATTTTATAAATATTTTAGTTTTAATTTTGATAACTATAAAATTTTTATATGAATATTTTTAGTGATTTTATACAAGTTGTTTTAATATATTTAACCAAAATAAATAGATAAAAGATTTATCTAAGATTATAATTTTAAATATATACATATATATATAAAAAATATTGGTCAAAATAATAAATTTTATAATTTAATAAAAACATATTTTTCTCTGAGTCTATGTTTAATTAAATCAAATATATATTAAATATTGGTCAAAATAATAAAATATATAATATTGATAACTTTTCTTTTTAATTATAATATAAATTTTAAAATTTTATCACTGTATATGGTGCATGAAAACACCTAATATATATTAATATCGTTCAATAAATTAATAGCATATACAAGATGTTAATTTCAAAATTTACATTGAGTAGAAACCTCAACTAAAAATAGTTATATTAATAAATTTAATATTTTGTAACAGAAAATATAAAAATGTTAATAAAATCATATGAGTACAAAACCTCAATTAATAAATATTCTTATTAAAATATACTACATATATATACCAATGTTATTTAATTTAATTTATATACCATTAAAATAAATAAATGATTTTATTTTTGCTTCAGAGTTGTTAATTAACACGGTTGTGACACATGTCAGTTATATATTTAAGATTGTGATATCTGTAAATTATATCATAATTAAAAATATAAATACTTAGGTAATAACAAAAAAATTAAAAAAATATGTAGAAATATTTATTTAAGAGTAATTTTCCATTTTAAAGATCCTAAATAAAATATATTTAACTTGGTTCTTTTAAGTTGCTAATTAACACGATTTTGACACATGTCAATTATATATTTAAGATTGTGACATTTGTAAATTATTTTATAATTAAAAAAATATATATATATATATATATTATATTTATAAAATAAAAAATGATTTTTTAAAAAAATAATTAGAAATATTTATTTAAGAGTAATTTTCTGTTTTTAAAATCCTAACCAAAAGATATTTGCAAAAAATATTTGATAGTAATTTTACTTTTAATATTGTGACATGTATTTTCCTCTTTTTAAACAATATTTGTTTTTTGCAAAATGATTTATGTAATATTAATTTTCTTTTCTTTAATCCTAAAGAAAAGATAATTGTAAAAAATATTTGATACTAATTATTTGATAGTAATTTTCCTTTTCTAAAATCTTAACATAATAAAAATTGTAAATGAGTGTTTAACAGTAGTTTTATTTTTTTTTATCAAATACTAAACAAAAAAATATTTGTAGAATAATTATTTTAAATATATTTTTAAGAATTACTAACTTTTCTACTTAAATAGTTAATTTTCTGATAAAATCTTAAACAAAAAGAACTACAATTATTCACATCTATATATAGGTTTAAACTCTGTAATATTTCTCCACCTCTCATATTTTTTCACCAAAACATGATGAGGAATACAAGAAAAATATTAAGTGAGTTTTTTGCATGTTTTTTCACATTTGGCATGCTTTTTTTTTAGGTGTTACATGTGAAGATATAACTAGATCTCCCAATTTTCTCATGTTCTTATCTACTTAAAAACTGATGCTGGTTTTTATTGTTGTCATAATTACCATTCTGCCGTACGTTAGTTATTACCATAGTTATACTTAAATGTTTAAATGTATAGATTTTATGTGGTGGATGTACGTTAATGTGCCTATTATACTATTTTGTGTTTGTTATTATCAAAAATATAAAATTTGTTATGATGTGGTAGGTAAATTAATTTCAATGTTAATTCATTAATTCTTATGATCATGTGTGAATGTTACATTATTTAATTAAAAATCAAATTATAAAATTAGTAGTGATACGAATTTTAAAAAATAGTTTTAAAATATTTAACAGTAAAATAATAAATATTTGATAGTAATCGAAATTCTAAACAGAAGATAGTTGTAAAAGATTATATGATAAGAAACTTATTTTCTAAAATCCTAAACAAAAATATAAAAGAAGTAGTTGATTGTGTTTTTAAAAAAAAAAATCTAAATAAAAGAGATTTATAAAATATAATGTTTTCCTTTTTCCTAAATCCTAACAAAATAAAATTTTAAAAATTATTAATATTATTTTTTTTAAAGAATTTGATTACAAACATGATACAAAATATTAATAAAAAAAATTAGGATGTTATCATGTTGGACTTTATATGTGTTTGGTCATAGGAAAATCAAACACATCTTAGTATATATTTTCGTGTTTGGTCATAAAATAGATTATTATTCTTATTTTCATCGTAAGTGATTATTATATGTATTTGGTAAAAAACAAATCAAACTGCATCTTCATCTTATTACATTTTCTGTATTAAAATATGTAGTATTGTTTTTAATTCATTTTTAGTTAAATTATTATTGGGGAAATATATCATTAACATAATAAATTAAGAAAATTGTTTAATAATAAATAAATTTAATAAAACAGTTTATTGCATTAGTAAATGGGAAACAAATAATTTGAAATAATTATAAAGTAAACATAGGAAAAATTACAGATTCAAACTGAAAAAAACTAAAAAATTTGTTTAAAATACTATAACCTGAATACCATCTTCAAGGAAAATACCATAACATATGTGTTTATGATTTATTAATTATAATTTGATATTAAATGTCATATTGTTAAAATGATATTAGAAGAAATTTTTAATTATCTTCTTCAACCTTAGTACAACTTACTAGAGACTTTTCCGAGCTACATCCGGGTTATTTTACTATATTTTAATTTAATTTATTATAGAATATATATTTGACAATATATTTTACACTTAGACTGAATATGTTATATAAATTATTGGATAAATTTATATTTTTTTGTATTGTGTTTGGTGACTAAATTTTTGAAACTATTAAAATTCATTTTTTTCTTTCATTAATCAAAATACAAATAATTTGGTTAACAAATTGAATAAACATAAATTATAGCTAAATTTTGATTATTTTTTTTATCTCGTTTATTTATGAAAACATGATTAAATTAATGTTTTTTCAAACATTGTCTAGTGCACACAAAAAAAGTGCATCAAAAAAATTCAAACACTTTTTAACGTTAAAATCAACTAATGTATATTTTGGTGATTTAACTATTTATTATTTACTAATAATAAAATATATATGAATCGTTCTTAAGTGTTAAGGCAGTAGTGAAATGAAGAACAATTGAAACCTAAAAGTGAATTCATCACCATTCTGCTTGGGTTGGGTTGACTCATTTGACCCATTTTGACACCCCTAGTTCTAATTGATGAGTGTGTACATTAAAACAATCGTGAAATTATGTCAGATACTTTTGTTTCCATTCAGAAAAAAACTAAAAATGAACAATTTTCTTTTTTACAATATATAGATTTTTTTGTTTTTTTTAACAAAACTCTCATTTTATTTTTGGTATAAATAACATGCATAATAATTACTGTAATATTTTAATCTATAGTTTTTTATTTTCTATTTTCAAAATGTTGGAAAATAATCACTATAAAAATCTGAAAATTAAGTGTATAAAATTAATTTACTTTTATTTAAATTTAAAATGATACTATATAAATTTAACATTGTATATATTTTGTTGTTATGAATAATGTTTATTTATTCTATTTATTTATAAACTGGATGATATTAATTTATCCTTGTCATCAGTGTTTTGAATACCAAACCGAACATTGACTTGACATTGCAATTAGATAAATGGTCACACCGGTCCAACTGGGTTATAAATTTAATTTAAGTTTAGGTTAAGTATCTATATATATGTATAACTATAAAATTATTTTTATAAGAATTTTTATCATTGTTTGCAGTTAAAATGATATGGAAATAAAATGAAAACTTCAAAAATAATATAAAATATAATGAAAAATAATCTATTTAAATATATATTAAAAAATACAGGTTTTATGAAAGATTTTTTTTAAAAAATTGCAGCTCCAGCTCCATATGCTCCATATGCTCATTGGGGGAACAGCGGCTTCAATACGGAAGCCATTGTAGGTTCTGAAGTTCTTGCCGTTTTGTTCTCTGAGGGATCTAGAGGCGGAGAAGATTTCCTCTTTGTATTGCTTAGAGTTTGAGGGGGAGGAGAGAGCACAGCTTGAACACGCATAGTGATGGATTTCCTCTTCCAAGATGGTGGACGTTTCCTCGGAACTTTGCTGACACTTGGATTCCCGGAGACACGCCCTCCCGTAGAATCCTTATGCGCCATCGATATCTTTAGCTTTCTCAAAGTAATGATGATTGACAGTTTCAGATTTGAGCTTCCAAGATATCTAACTACTCCTTGCTAGCTGAAACATTTGACCACCATTTTGATGAATTCCTAAATGTAACAACCGAAACAACCTCTTCGAATTTCTCCAGAGCCAAAGCTGCTTCATGGTTCTTGAACTAATGTATCATTAAATTTATAAGCATATAAAGCTTCATCCATGGATCAAAACTCCAGTATATTTATCAATGTTTAAATGATATGTTGGGAGGGAAAGAAGTGGGTTTAAATAACATAGATGAAACAATAACAGTTTTTTTTTTTAAATAGAGGCAATGGGTTGCATACCAAAAGTGTAAGAAAATTGTTATTACCAGAAGTTATAGTTCAATTGGAAAAGACATTGGCCATTATGTTAGAAGTCCCGGTTCGAGTGACCCTTAAGACAATGCCTACGATCCATGCCAACCACATGGCTGAGACAAAAATGCCGAGGCGACCAGTACAGTCGGCTGAGACAATGAATATGATCCCAAGTCCACTGTATCGTGTACTTACAAAGATAAATCATCTCAACTTACAGCCCAAAATTTTGGATATGATGTCTTCTTCCTATTTCTAGTGGTTCTTCACTTATTTATTGAAAACTATGTTAAAATAGTTTCTAAGAATTTTGTTTGATCATAAAATAGCATATACAAAGATAATCAAAATAAAATTTATTAAAAGGTTTAAAGACATATTTTTAAGATTAATTGGTTAAAAACTAAACTTTGGGGGGGGGGGTTGTAGCCTAAAATAATTTATAATATAAAATTTAAAATAATAATATTCAAATAAATATTAAAAAATATTTAAACTATTCATTAATGATATTTAATCTTTTTAAAATAAAATTTAAGTATTACTTTTTATACTACTTTTATGATAAAAAAATTTAAAGTGTTTTGAAGGAGAATTAATTTTATTTATATTTAACATAATCATGAAAATAGGTACATAACCTATTCAATTTTTTAAACTATTAAAAGGAAAGCAAATCTTTTGGTTAAGTTAAAACGAAGAATAGAAAAAAAAAATAATATAACTAGATTTGAACCCGGATATACGTACAGATATATGTTTATTTTTAAAATAATATTTAAACTATAGAATCAGTTAAAGATATATATTTAATATCAATTTTTAAGTATATGAAAAATTGTATCTGTTGAAAATTTTTTTGATGAAATTTAACTAATCATATATTAATCACTTATTTTGTTTATTCATTTGAAAATGCAATATCATATCAATAGTTTAATATTAAACATTTGTTTTATATGAATTATTACAAATTTTATTAATTTTTGTTTAAATTTTTTTATTCTCGAAATGTGTGTATGTGACCAAATTAAATTATTTAAAAAATATTTTTAAAATATTATATTATTTACTATATTATATTTCATTTTGGTGTTTTTAGTTTTACAACAAAAATCAAACAAAAATGTAACAAACAATAAATTATTATAGATTTTGTTTCATCTCTTGAGTTTGGGTCCTGAGCCCATTAAGTTTAAAAGATGTTTTTCATCACCTAAGCTCTTCTGTTTCTCAGCCCATTTGGTGCAAGAGGCTGGTCCGTTTGACTAGTCTTCGAAAAATATGAAAAATTCTTGGGTTCACGTTCAGTCTAGGGCTCTACAGGTGAATGTTCACCATCCAATAGAATTGCATGATTTCATATTTGATATCTTATTAAAAATAAAATAAAATCTTGTTAATTTATATTATGTTTTTAAAAGTAAAAATACAAAAATAAATAAAAATAATAATTAATAAAAACGAAAATCAGTCTTCTTAAAGAAAATATTTTAACACTAAATCCTAAACTCTAATCCTAAAGCCTAAACCCCTGGGTAAATCATAAACCTTTGGATAATCTTATAGTGTTTTACAAATTTAGTGTTTATGATTTACCCAAGGGTTTAATTAGGGTTTAGGATTAATGTTTAGGGTTTAGTGTTTATGATTTATCAAGGGTTTAGGGTTTAGGAATAGAGTTTAGGGCTTAGGGTTAAAATAATTTTGTAAAAAGAATTTTTTATAAAATTTATCCAAAGGTTTATGATCTACCCAGAGGTTTAGGGTTTATGATTAGGGTTTAGGGTTTAGTGCTAAAATATTTTCTTTAAAAAGAATTATTTTCGTTATTATTAATTATTATTATTTTTTATTTATTTTTGTATTTCTATTTTTAAAAACATAATATAATTTAACAAGATTTTATTTTATTTTTTAAAAGATACCAAATATGAAATAATACAATCTTTCTGGATGGTGAATCTAGAGGTTCACCTTAAGGGCTAAAGGGTGAACCCAAGAATAAGTCGAAAAATATCGGGTGAATTCACCGAAACAATATGCTTTGAAGAGTAGATATTTCTCCTCTTTACCGGTGGGTTCACCGGAGTCATCATCATCGTCACCATCTCTCTATTTCCACCATCACCAGCTGCCTTCTACATGAGAAGTGCTTCCCTTTTGCCAAAAGAAAAGGAGTCTATCCATATCTATAGCAGTTTTTCTATCTTGTGTAATGGTTTGTATGGAGCTAGAAGATGCAACGGATCTCGTTTCAACGAAAATTATAGGTACGGATTAGGTATCAACATCACGATTTAATGAAACTAAGTTTTAACTTTATGGCAATATGGCATCACCGTGAATCTTTTGATGCATCTGCCCTTTGCTATGGATTCGCTGTCATTTCTATCTTAGTAACTTTTCTACTATTAGTTTTTATGGTTTATGTCCTTATGCTTGTAGGGCTATGATGAATTCAGTTCTCCTTGTAAGTCGGATTGGGTAAAACTAATGAAAGTTTGTGTTACAAAGAATAAAAATGTTCATCCAGCCTATGTAGTGGAAGAGACATGACAAGCTCCACATATTATCGATGTCACAGAAAATGCATTTATCAATGTTAACTTCCCGTCGAATGGCAAGGATTGTCTTTAGACAAGAGCACAACAAATGAGACGTAATTGTAAATATAAAGACAAAGAAAAAAAAAATCACACGTAGCATATATTATAGGAAAGAAAACATTGTATGTTGTGAAAAAAAACATGAACAGTCTATGACTATCCAATCCTTACAACATGAGACGTACAAGTGCTAATGCTGAAGCTTTTATGACAGCAACAAATATACCCTCAAATATTTTGTCTCCTGTAAAAGAAGAGTAAACTATATGAAATGGTATTTTATGATATTAAAAACGTACTTTGGGGAAATATTATACGCTTACCTTTTATAACACCAGAACTTGGGTCGTCCCCGTTATGTTTTTTTTCAAAAGAAGGGACGTCCGCGTTCGATGATGTGTTAAACCTGACGAGACATTTAGGAAGGAAGTTGAGAGCTGAACGAGACCGGCTGCAACATTCCAATAGTTTTTCGACCGCAAGTCTCAAGCAGACGGTGCAGTTTCCTGGATCAAGATCAGGACTACACTGGACCAGCGAGTCTACTGTATACGTGCTACCTAACTCAGTCACATGTTGTTGATCCTGAGAGAAATATGGGTTCGGCCACAAAGTCGTGGACGCGGCTCTGGTGATAAGTTTGTTCATCTTATCAGGAAGTGTTTCACCGAACCGACTCGTGGTAGGAAAATCAGTGGTAGAGGGTAGTAAGGCATTAGGCCCGTCTAGTTCTTGAAGTCCAAAGAAGGAATAATCCGAGTAACGGACCATACACTGTTCATAAAATATGAAAGCTTCTTTTTGAGAAGTGCATCTTTTAGATATTTCGGTAATTGCGGTCCGGACACAGACCCCGCAGGTTGATTTGGTGATGTCTACTCTGCAATGGTACATACCATAGACTGTGTCGGGGCTAAGACCCTTCGTGACGCTGAGGTAGGGTGGCGCAGGGGAAGTACCGCGGAGATATTTGAGGGCGGAACGAAGGTTTGAATCATAAGAGCTGTCCTCTACAAAACTGTTAGATCGGTTGTTGCAGAAGGTGAGCAAGTGATTAACTCGAGGCTGGGAGATAGTTTGGAGAGATAAAAAAGACAAGAAGAAGAGAAAGGAAAACCAAAACAGAGCCGGAGAAAATAAAATGGTTGTTGCCATTTTTGTACTCTCTTGTCGTTTATTATGAAGACGGAAACAAAGCACACAACATATCAGAATTTGTAGGAGATATTTATGTTCTGAAACATTCAATATAGTGCCCAGTATGTAACGTCTTCTACCAATTCATGAGAGCATGTTATGCGTGTAGATTTAGATCATGAATGTGAGGCTTTTATCAATGTCAACTCAAGACATATTCTTGTACATAAAAAAAAATCATATTTCATTTACTTTTTCTATAAACAAATTAAACTAAGACAAACATACAGTTGACGCAACATCGGTTTTGTTAGCGTCCGGAGCTATGTAATACATCCACTTGTTCAGTTTGTTCTATATAGCAATGTGGAAGACACGATTAATCAGTCTCCCTAATAAATGATAACAAGGAAGGTCCAAGGTTGGACCATCTCCCTTTCACTTATTGGTTTTGTTTATTTTGCTAAAAATGTGATGATATAAGTGTTTTAGAGTCAATTTATTATGTTTTGTAGTCTTTTTAGAATATTTACAAGTTAAGATATGTTTTTGTAAAGTTAAAAAAAAAAGATATGTTTTTGTAGCAAAGTGGTGATTTTAGAGCATTTTGAAGATAAAGATAGAAGAAACTCATAGTTGTTCATTGAACCAGCCAGTGTCGACATCCGAGACGAATGTCGATCAATATACACCTCTTGTCGTTGATTGACAGCAAAGACATAATTTGATTCCAGACCAATTTAAGCCCAAGGTCCTGCATAATTACAAGACTATCTCTGACGAGTTTAACCTAATATTAATATTATAATTTTAAAAAGAGTTGGGATATACTATTTAATTTTAATATTAATTACTGAAATACTATATATATATATATATATATATATATTTGGTCTAGATTAAATACGATAAACAATAAAAATTAATAGCATAATGAAAATATATTTGGCTTTTTTAGGAATCTTATTGTTTAGATATATATTGTTTATTTGTTTCTGTTAAGAAAATATCAGATATCAATAAATTTAGGATATTTAGTTAAGTTTCCAATTAATGATCTAATATAGATTTTTGTATGGTAGATAAAAATATGACTCTAAATTAAAATATAACCCGGCCGGAAGCACTTGCGTGCATAGCTTCCTCGCAGGGCCGGTACTGGCCATTTTAAACAAAAAGTAAAATTTGAATGTATTTTTAAAAACTTTTATTGCAGATCTTCTATTATATTAAAAGAGAAGTCATAATTTCTCTTCATCCCGATGCAGGATCATGGGGACTTTCAGAGGGTAGTTGTGGGCCCTCTTCGAGCCATATGGGCTCGTGTATCGAGACCTCCTTGTAGGACCAGGAGGAGTGTCAGAGCCAGCTCGCCATCAGCTGCAGGACCATCTCGCCGTGCTGCTTCACCAGGAGATGAAGAGGAGACCGATGAGGACACCGACTAGTCCTCACATTTCTATCCCTTCTTCTTATGAACGGTTTTCTTTTATTTTATTGCATGTCTTTGGATTTTTAGGATTTATGTTTAGACATATTATGCATTATATTTTGGGATTGTTTTCTTATCTCTCATCCGTGTTTGGAATGGCTAACAGAGCTAGCAAATGTTTTCTTATGAAGCATTTCTGTCCCATTGACATCGATCAATACCATCCTCACATCATCGATCGATGCCTTTGTGGCCTTATCGTATCGATCGATTCAGGAGAAATGGAGGTACGAAACACTGACTTAACTTTTCATTATCTAACCTCTTCTTTAGCTATTTTATAAACCAATCTTAGACGTGTTACACTAGAACAGTGTAATTTAAGTCTGGGGGAGGTAGTTGCTAACGTTATATTTTCTTGAAGTTTAAAATATATATATATATAACAAAAAGTTATAATAAAATGAAATTTTATTGAGAAAGGGATTATGATCGATTTAAATTTCTGCTTATTATCTGACCACTTATTAGCACCATTCTTAGATTTGTTGATAGCAAAATATACTAGAGATACTAAAGTAGATCATCGTGCCATTACATCACACTTGCTTAGAAAGTTTGAAGGAATCAAAGCTTACGTCCAACCCTAATTTGACTGATTTGCTTGCTTGGGGGCTTGGTATACATTGGATCGGATTCCTCTTTCAGGTCTGAAAAGTATGAGTCTGTAATTTTTTGGTTTCATTCTCTCCTCTCTTCAGCATCTATTAGAAAAGAAAAAAATATTGATATGATTTCCTGTGGTTTAGAGGGGTAGGTAAATTACCTGTGATCCCATTATTCTACTCTAATGGAATGATCAAACATCGTTGGAAACAAGAGATAGGTAAATTACCTGAGACCTCATTATTCCCCTACACTTTGTCAAGAGAAAAAGTTACAAGTCTCAAAGAATCAATAAGATGAACAAGATAGAATACATTAGTACTTGTCTTTGTTCATTGGCATTGAATTAGAAAAAGATTCAGATAAGAGAGAAATAGGGAGAAAAGAAACCAGAATATGACCACCTTTTTACTCAGATACCTGGTGGAGCAAAAATCCAAATATCCTCTGCTTGATACTCCCTAGGTAAAGACTGCACTTTATTTTATGTATTAAATGGGGTTAGTAGAGGGGTGAGTCAAGCTAGTATTTGCTAAGTTGCTGGTAGAATGGATTTGGTTGCTAAACTAGGATAATGTATATAAAGTATTTTTGAGGTTGACACTTATTTGATGTGGTTGCAACATTGTAGTGGTGGTGATTCTAAGTTTAAAATTTTGTGAGTCTCTGTTATTTTTTCAAAACCTCTTTCAAAAAGATTACATGTTTGTTTTGCTCGAGGTTAAGCAAAAGAGTAAGTCTGGGGGTGTTGATATGTCATGGATTTTACCCAATTTCAACCATGATCTAAATTTGTTTTTAAGACATTTTATAGGCTTTGGAGTCTTTTTAGAGAAATTACAGGTTCATGTACCTATTTGAAGAAAATTGTGTTTTTTGTGACATTTTGGAGACTTTGAGAGAGATTCTGCCGAGATGAAGAATCGATCAACGTTAAAGAGCCATATCGATTGATGACTACCAATTATAATCGATCGACGCAAGTCCATTTCCATCAATCGACGCCGAAGCCATCCGAGACTTAATGATAAATTAGAAGACTTCAAGTTTCACAAAAGTTCAATTAATTACACCTTAACTCCATGGCCGCCTGTAGGCTATATTACTAGGGTTTTATATCATTTTAGAGGCAGACTTGCCTAGAGACCTTCTAGACCTAGTTTGGAGAAGGAAACTTGTTTACTATTGAAGTAAGGGTGCTTAGGATATTGGAGAGACAGATCTGATACTACAAAACATAGAAGATCTTGAACTCCCTTGCTTCTATTACTCTTATTTACTTTGTTTCTTGTTTTCATATGAGTATTATTCACACTATCATAACCTTGTCTCTTATGAATATGTCTGAGTAATCTCATTTGTTAGATTTAGGTTTCTCATAAGGGTGATTTATGTATTGAATATATGACTACTGTTAAGGTGTTTAAATTAGTTTTACAACCTAGTTATACTAATGCTAAATTTAGGATTGATCACCCTTAAATTTAGATCTTAGGATTCATTGAGATAAACATTAATTTCCTCAATAGGTGAACCTAACTAGATTTATCTAACTGACAAGATTAACACGAAAGTTGGTATAGTGAGTTAGAGAAGAACACTAACCCACTCGCAAAGCTTGATAGAAGAGCCGTCGATCAACGCGACTATCGTTGTGTCGATCGATATCTTGAAAGGTGTATCGATCAATGCGCTTAAAGGTAAATCGATCGGCATTTTCCTGTGATCAATAAACAACAGTTGAGATCCGAGATCTAGACAAAGGAAACCTCATTGGTTTCATTTATAAGTTTGAGTTCATGAACAATAAAACCCTTAAAGTCAATTATAATTTACATATTTTTCACAACTATCATGTTCACCTCATTTATTTACTGTTTTAAACCATTTTAAACAAATTTTCAGTTTAACTTTATTTTAAATACCATAATCTATTGTGTGATCCTAGAGTTTCTGTGGATTTGATCACTAAGCACTGCAACTGAACATCTTATTTGAGAGAGTAATTCACTTCTTATTGTAATTTGAGTGATATTAGCTATAAACAATTATAAAACATCATATATTTTTTTTATTTTTGATTTTATATTAAACATTAATTAATATGAATTTAAACTCATAATAGATTATTAATTACGAAATTATTTGATGATTTATTAATAAAAAAATTTAAAAAGTTAAGTAAGATTTTTTAGCTTCTCTATAAACAGAGTTTAATATAACTAATAATAAAATTTAAATTTATAATTAAAACTAATTTATTATTAATTATTATGTCATATTAAGTAACTAATAAAATAAATCTACTATGACTTTTGTATAGTACATAAAAAGTGACTCTATTTTAATATATTAAATGATTTTTTTATTTCTAATTTTTTTTTTCAAATTTTAATTCATTATAATATTAAATAAATATTTATTATAATATAAATTAATTATATGCGTTTAACATGTTTCACACTTGACAAATATTTACATTTTTATGAAATAAACTGTAATTATAAATCATAATATATAATTCAATATACTATATAATCAAATAATATTCATGTCATATAAATTTAATATTGTATTTTCTAAAATTCAAATATATTAAATTATATTAAAATATGTTAATTTAGAAATTATATTAAATATAAAACTATTTATTCTTTTAAATTTTTTTTTTAATACTTTGCATTAATAGATTGAAATATGTTGTAAACTGTAAAATATATGTTATCATGCATATCTAATTTTTTAATTTATAAATTTGTAAAATAGTTGTAATTAAGTTATGTTATATATATTCTTTATTTTAAGTAATTTAATTATGAATATAAATTATGTATTTATAAATATTATAGAAATGTTATTTTATTTAATAAACCAAAATAAATTAATATTAATTTGTAATATAAGAGATAAATAATTACGAGTTTCTATTATTTGAAATAAATATTAAAACCAAAAATATCTATATTTTACAGGAAAAAAATATTATCAAAATGCAATATTAGAAAAGATAATTGGTAATATATTTTGATATATTTAAATACTATGTTAAGATTGTGTATATTTTTTATTTTATTAATGTTTTACTTCATTAACTTTAACTTGAACTTGAACATACATAGTCTTGACGGAGAAACATTGCAATCCAAACATGAACATAATTATGATACTAATAGTTTTGACCAAAACGAATGTCTTGATTGGCCATCTTATCTGCAGCCCTGTTCCCACTTCTCTGTATCCATTTGAATTGTAATTCATCAAATCGTTCCTTCCATCATATAGCTTCCAGAATCCATTTGTATGCATCAAAGTGTAGACTCCTTAGTGCATCCACAGCCTTCAAACAATCACTCTCAAGTCTCAATGATAACTCTCTTATAGTCCTGTGACGAGAAATGTTGTATTGATATTATGATTAGTTGGAGTTCACTCTCAAACACATTTTTAACACGATGTCTAACACTCTGTCCTGCTCCTTTATAAACCCTTCAGAATCTCTTAGTACCCATCCTGCTTTGCTTGGAGTGTCAGGATTGATAAACAAACCATCCACATTACATTTAACCCAACCTCTCTGCGGTAGTTTCCAACGCTTATACTGTGAAGTACTCTGACTACCATATCCCCTAGTGCTAACTTTCTGCTTCTGTCCATTATTTACTTTCCATTCCAGAGCATCAGAACGTGCTCGTTGAGCAACTATCTTCCAGTGTTGTTGTTTTGTTGGAAATACAAAACATTCCGACTTTTCCACAGTCTCCACATGATCCAAAGAGGTAGATTGTATCCCTGTTCGGTAAAGGATCGTAAGCGTCAGCGTCAAACTTGCAAAATAATGCCTAATTGTAAGTTTCTTGAGGCTTAAGGATGTGGAGAATAAATGGTCGCAGCAGCCGCGTTTGACTACGAAGGAAATTCTGATGGACGCTGTTTTATTTAGCGTCACTGACAGCACCGGAAACACTCCGTAAAATAATCGCTGTGAGGGGTAAAACTCACTTCTTAATTTAGGTTAGGTTAAGGTTTGGGGAGAAGACAATCGTGGGCTGAATCCCTTAAGAACTTAGAGAATGAATTGTCGTTATATTGATGTTGTTGTAAAGAGAATGAACACAAAGATAATTGAGATTGATACAAGGAAAACAGATGAATGATCTATCCGTGATAATGTACGTGTAAAATGTGTAAAAAGACGTGAATCCCCTTCCCTTTGTTCCTTTCTCCTTTAAATAGCCTTAGGTAACGCGTAACTTCCCCTAATCAGCCTCCGAGATTCTCTCCGTAAACTAAGGGATTTGCAACTGCTTCCTTTTGACCGAATCGTATGTCTCTATCCTCGTTTCCTAGGCTGTTTTGTCAGGTCCCTACGAAAGAATCCGGACCTCTTCTCCGTGACCTCCTTCCCGTGACCTCTTTCTCGTGATCTCCTTCTCGTGACCTCTTTGGGAGCAGCTTCCTTTCTTAGGCGAGCCGTACTCTTCTTTGAGGTAATAGCCCATATTCGGCCCATTATTGG
>CAKOAT010059377.1:181397-263638 GCA_932364175.1 Eruca vesicaria subsp. sativa | reverse complement strand
CCAATTGGTTCGATGTAAATAAGAGAACCGGTTAGAAATAAGTACTAAACCGGAATTTCTTTTTTTTTTGTAGGGTTTAGGACGGACATGTTGGGAGCATTAATCAATTTTTTTAGAAATTCTACGAGAGGTGGAATGTTTATAAACTCATGCTTCGATCATTGTCAGAGTGCTTTACAAGAAACTTGGCTATCTCCCACTTCACCGAGGATCCACAACAAGGTATATATACTAAACCAAGAACTTGATTCTTTGTGTTGTGGTTCCGGTTTACAATAGTTGTAAACCGTATCCGGTTTTGGTTTCAGACAATTGCTAGGACGGTTGGAGATTGGTATTTCGGGAGACGAAAGGAAGTGAAAGAAATAGGTTGTCCATATCCATGTGATAAAACATGTCATAATCTCATTCCAGCTTCTACTACAACAGATTCTTTGGTAAATCTCGACATATAATTTCTTTTACAAATTATTGCAACAGTCAATACAGTTTTTTCCAGAACAATTAGTTACTGTAAAGAAACGATTAAATCCTAAACTGGATTGTGTAATTATATTTTATTTTTCTTCTTTTGTTATCCATGCCTCCTAATGCTCCAGACCAAAAATCTTTGGGTACACAATTAATTATTTACATTTTCTTTTGTGGTACCATGAACATATTCAGCTTCTAATGATTTGATTATATAGCAATCAAACTGGAACAAAGAATCCAACCCCTCCTTTCTTGTTTTTGTTTGTTATGTCTGTGTGAATTGATATTCCATTACTATAGGCAATGTTTCTATTGTGCTGTCTGCTTCATGTGGGCTAATCACTTACTTAAGCCCAAGAGCCGGTTTCCACCCGAGACGTACCGGTTAGAGGCTGAGAACTTAGTTATCAATTTCTTGTATCGTTTATCATTCTTCTCAATATCCTAAGATCAAAGTTCATATCTAAGCACTTAAGCCGGGGATAGAATTCTAACAGTTTCAAAAAGAGTTATTTGCTAGTTGATAAATTTTCACATTCTAGTTATACCAATTACCAACGTTGATAACTATAACTCGAAAAAGATATCATGTCATTCATATCCACGTCTCTACATCTACACTACACATGCTTTAGAAAAGCCACACAAAATTGTAGATCGTCATCATCTCATAATCCAATAGACCATATTAAACAGAGCAGAGACCGTATCAACAAACTAACAAGCTAGGGTGGTTCTAATTTCTAACTAAGTACTACTATTCTCTTTAACCTAAGCTGAAATGCTATTATATTTACCACTAGCAAACAATACTCAAATAATAGTTTCTCAATTAAAAAAAAAAACTTTATTAAAATTTTCAAAAACCTCAGTTAACACAAGTCTCTTGTGAAATAGTTAAATTTACAAAAATTAAAATTTGATAAATAAAATATTANAATTTCTAACTAAGTACTACTATTCTCTTTAACCTAAGCTGAAATGCTATTATATTTACCACTAGCAAACAATACTCAAATAATAGTTTCTCAATTAAAAAAAAAAACTTTATTAAAATTTTCAAAAACCTCAGTTAACACAAGTCTCTTGTGAAATAGTTAAATTTACAAAAATTAAAATTTGATAAATAAAATATTATTTAAGGGCTCTAATAAAGAAATCGAAAGAAACACTAGGCCCATGAATAGAAGGCCCAAACCAAGGTAAAGAGTGATCTTCGAAACTAGGGTTTTTGTCCGAAGCCTCGAGTTAATCAGTCGCTGTCTTTACCACTTTGCGTCTCTTCTTACATCATTTTCTTCACCGGAGAACAGCAAACCAGTAGCCATGGCTGAACAGGTCCGATCTCTTCCTCGTCTGTCTCTTTATTTACACACTTCTTACGAATATTCTCATCATCTTCTTTCTCTTGCAGACTGAGAAAGCTTTCCTTAAGCAACCCAAAGTCTTCCTAAGGTAAAACGAAACAAAACAAAAAATCTTTATCATTGTGCTTTACGTGTTAATCCTTATGATGATGATTCTATATGTGTTTCAGCTCGAAGAAATCAGGGAAAGGAAAGAGACCTGGTAAAGGTGGAAACCGTTTCTGGAAAAACATTGGTTTGGGTTTCAAGACTCCTCGTGACGCCATTGACGGTTTGTTTTTTTTTTAAATCTTTTGACGTATCATTGCTTTAGCAAATTCTCAGACATGTTTTTGTAACCGAACCCTTGTTTTGTTTTGTGGAAACAGGACATTACATTGACAAGAAATGTCCATTCACTGGAACTGTTTCTGTAAGAGGACGTATCTTAGCTGGTACTTGTCACAGTGCTAAGATGCAGAGAACCATTATTGTTCGTAGGAACTATCTCCATTTCGTCAAGAAATATCAAAGGTATTAATATTCTTTTTTTTTTTGTTTATTAAAAAAGTTTAAGTAATTCTATAAGGTTAAATAAACATTTCCATTAAAATAACTTCTCTTCATGTTGAAGATTAAATTTTTAAATATTAATGTTTTAATAACCTTGTTTTGATTAGATATGAGAAGAGACATTCTAATATCCCTGCACATGTCTCACCTTGTTTCCGTGTCAAAGAAGGTGATCATGTCATCATTGGCCAATGCAGGTAAAAACAGAGTCTTCATGCTTTTGTTGTATTGTAATAAGATTTAGTCACCGTCTGAATATTTATTTGTTTTTATTACAGGCCATTGTCAAAGACTGTGAGGTTTAATGTGTTAAAGGTTATCCCAGCAGGTGCATCTGCCTTTGCAAAGAAGGCATTCACTGGAATGTAATAGTTTTTTTTTGAAGCTATGGAGAGTTTTCTTTGTTTGGTTTTGATTTTGGAATGTGTTGTTTGATTGTCTACTCATTTGCAAATGATTTAGCCTGATCTATCTATGAGTTTTATATCTAAGTGTTAACATTTTGATCAAATAAAAAACAAAGTTGAAGATTTAAAGAAGATAGTTTTATTGAGCATAACAAAATCATAGTATTCATATCCAAAAGAGAGATATTCAAAAGTGTTAAAAAGAATCAAGTTTGAATTCAATTGTTAAGGGTTTAAAATAGTATCGTAGTATGCAAGAATCTATTTCATTAGGCGCAACACCATAGAACCAATCTAGTACAAAAAGTTAAAGCAGGTCCTACCGAGAGTCGAACTCAGGTCGCTGGATTCAAAGTCCAGAGTGCTAACCACTACACCATAGAACCAATTGCTATGATTTTCAAAGGTGCAAGCTCTGTCGTTCACGTCCGATGTTATTAATTGTGAAACTCAGGGCATCACCTTATATATATGTTACACTTATTCTTGGGTTCACCCCCTAGGGTGAAACTCTAGGTTCACCATCCAATAGAATTGCATTATTTCATATTTGATATCTTTTTAAAAAGGAAAGAAAATCTTATTAAGTTATATGTTTTTAAAAATAAAAATAGAAAATAAATAAATAAATAAAAAATAAATAAAAACGAAAATATTTCTTTTTAAAGAAAATATTTTAGCATTAACCCCTAAACTATGATCACAAACCCTAAATCCATGGTTAAATCATAAACCTTTAGATAAATCTTATAATGTTTTAAAAATTTAATATTTATGATTTACCCAAGGGTTTAGGGTTTAGGATTAGGTTTAGGGTTTAGTGTTTATGATTTACCCAAGGATTTAGGGTTTAGGATTAGAGTTTAGGGTTTAGTGTTTATGATTTACCCAAAGGTTTATGGTTTAGGATTAGATTTTAGGGTTTAGTGTTAAAACCTTTTTTTTTTAAAGAACTTTTTTTTATAAAAGTTATCCAAAGGTTTATGATTTACCTAGGGGTTTAGGTTTTAGGATTAAAGTTTAGGGTTTAGTGTTAAAATATTTTCTTTAAAAAAAGATCATTTTTGTTTTTATTAATTGTTATTAGTTTTTTTTTTGTATTTTTATTTTTAAAAACATAATATAACTTAACAAGATTTTGTTTCCTTTTTTTGAAATATATCAAATATGAAATAGTGAAATCCTATTGGATGGTGAACCTAGAGGTTCACCCTAGGGGGTGAACCCAAGAATAACTCTTTTTTTAAAGAACTTTTTTTTTATAAAAGTTATCCAAAAGTTTATGATTTACCTAGGGGTTTAGGTTTTAGGATTAGAGTTTAGGGTTTAGTGTTAAAATATTTTCTTCAAAAAAAGATCATTTTTGTTTTTATTAATTGTTATTAGTTTTTTTTTTGTATTTTTATTTTTAAAAACATAATATAACTTAACAAGATTTTGTTTCTTTTTTTTGAAATATATCAAATATGAAATAGTGAAATCCTATTGGATGGTGAACCTAGAGGTTCACCCTAGGGGGTGAACCCAAAAATAACTCTATATATTATATATAGTATACGGTTTTATTAATTAAGCAACTCATGATATCACAAAAAGAAATAATAAAAAGAGGAGAATGTAGGAAAGATAAATTTTCTTTGTTTTAAAATATTCTCTAAGAAATGTTAGATATGTGTCAACATACAATTGATTGAATGTTTTTAAATAAAATAAAAATAAAATATGTTTTGTAAATGTATTAAGATAATAATATTTTGTACTTTTATATATCCAATTGAAGATACTATCATTAAAATTATTTTTTGAATATCTGCAGCGTTAAATTATTTTATCCAATTCTCTCAATTTAAATATAATAACATATATTTAAAATTAATAATTTAAAATTTGTTGTATCACTTGCATAATGTCATCTGTCGATAGTTTGGCTGAGAGTCTCTTCCGAAAAGATCATTCTTACTTTTTTTTTTTGTTTTTCTTTTCTTATGTTTTGTTTTGTTTTTTGTATTATATTAAGTAATCTTGTCATTTTTGATCAACGCAAGTGGTTTTAAATGTTTTGCTTGCATTTACATACATAATAAATTTATAAATAGATATAATATTATCAATTCAAATATCAGCCGAAAAAGTTATTATTCACAAGTTTGAAATATTTAATAATAGATTAAAAAAATTCTTTATATGTGCATATTTTTTATAATAACATAAATAGTTTTATTAGGTAAATAAATTTGAAACACCAGACCGTTCATGTCTGCACATTGTATCTCAACACTCAAACGTTTAAAATATTTAGTAATAAATTAAATATCAATTTTTTTACATATAACTAAATATTTTAGTATAGTAAATTTCTCTTTTATTATGCAAAATATATTTGAAAAAATCATGTACACAAAAGTTATATAATATATATATATATATATATATATATTAATATTTTTTGTTTTTTAAAAAATATGATGTAAAATAACTTTTAGGATAACACAATATAAAATATTTTTATCTAATGATAAATATCAAATCAGTGAAATTACTTTTAACTTATGGTTAATTATATATTAACTAATTTAATTGTTAATTAAGGTAATAAATATTTTATAACACATTATAAACTATTTTTAGATATCAAATTATTGAAATTATTTTTTATTTATGGTTAATTATGTATTGATAAATCTTATTATTTAGGTTGACTTTAGTCACTCTAACTTTTAATGAGAGAATTCAGATACAAAAAGTCACTTTGCAAAATCCAAATAGTAGTATAGATAAACACAATATAGTAAAAAGTATTGACAAATTTAAGTAGAGTTTAATTTTTACCTCATGATGATTTTAAAGAGTCAGACTTGTATGCAATTGTTGTCAATAATCATAATTAACATTTAAAATCTCTAAGCATATTTTTCTTTATTACTATATTTATAAATGAAAATAAAGATTTGTTTCCAGTATTGTTTAACGGCTGTGATATGATACAATTGGATTACTATTATGCACCATATATGGTTATGACTAGAAAATAAAAAGTAAAAGAAAAAAAGGAAAAAATAGTATATTTTATTACTAAAAGTTATAGCTATCTTGACCAAGAAAAAGAGTTATAGCTATCCATGTATAGGCATTTATCATTAACGTTGCTTTCTTTCAAATTATATTATATGTATCATCCCCATGCAGGTTCAGTAGTTCTTGAAATATCTTAGTTTGGGGTTTTATCAATGCTAGTTTATGTTTTTTGGGTTTATAGTGTATCAATATCAAGTGTTGGTCTAACATTTTATTGAAGGTTGTAAAAGATTTATTTGAAAAATGATCGTAGGAGAGAAAGCTAGAGGTGGTTCATCATGGAGTAGGGATGATGATATTGCTTTTGAGAGTGCTCTTGCGATTTATATCGATGAGACAGATAACCGTTGGGAAAAGATTGCTGGGGTTGTTCCAGGGAAAACTGTAGAACAAATTATAGAGCATTACGAGACTTTACTTCATGATGTTATGAAAATTGAATCTGGAGACATACCTCTTCCTGATTATGATATTCCAGAAGATACAAATGTTAGAAGAAAAAACATTGGAAAACGTAGCAACGATCGCAAATGTGAGAATAAGCAAGAAGATGAACCAACATCAAAGCCAAACCGACGTAAGGCGATTCCATGGACACCGCTTGAACACAAGTTAGTTACTACTACTACTTCTTCTTCTTCAATTCACTTAATTATGCATCACGTTATTATGCAATTATTTTAGTTGTACATAGAATATTATCATAAATTATATAAAAACAAGATTACAAATTTCATTTGAGTGTAAAAAATAATAATAATAATAATAAATAATAAAAATAAAGAAACAACAAACAAAAAGAAGCAAAATATTATGATTTTTAAAAAAATAATGGTTTGAGTATTAGCTTATTTTCTTTTTATATATATCGGTATGGTTTGTAGTTGATATTTTTATAAAATGTTGAATCATATGATTTTTTTTGTTTTCTTGGAACAGTCAATTTCTTCTTGGTCTAAAAAAATATGGAAAAGGTGATTGGCGTAGCATTTCTCGTCATGTTGTACTGACGAGAACACCAACGCAAGTTGCAAGTCACGCTCAAAAGTACTATGAACGTCTCAAATCTAAGAACAGCAGCAGGCAGAGACAGAGCATTCACGATTTCAACGTTGCGGAAAGCATTAACATCTCAGCAATGGAAGCACCATTCACATGGCCAGATGCTCAGGCCACTTCACAACCATCACTAGACCATCCTACCATATGGAACACACAAGCCACTTCAAAATCAATAGACCATAATGTATTTGGGAAACCTACCATATGGAACATGCAAGCCGCTTCGCAACCACCAATGAATGTTCATGTCTATGGCACACCCACTATTGTCCAATCAATGGTTGGACCAAAAACTGACATGAATCTCTTGGCCAGATCAGTCGGCCCTTGGGCCAAACCAGTGCCTTACGGGGTTCAACATCATTTGGTTCCTTACTCTTCAATTCCTTATGCACCATTCAACAGAGGTCCAGTTCCATATACCATGACAAATATATCTACTTCACGTTAGGTGCGGTTGTATTTTATGCTTGTTTTAAAGTGTGTCATTTGTGTATAAAAAAACTTAACATTCAATTTGCCTTGTCATTAACGTCAAATTCTTGAGTTTTATATTTTAGTTGTTTTTGTTTGTTATGAAAATGTATCATTTGGGGGAATATTATACTATATTATATTTTACTTGTTGACAAACCCTTTCTTATGAAGTTTTACATTTTTACGTAATTTATTTAGTTTGAAAATGAAATTTGTTTGTAAAATTACGTAATTTTAAAATCTAGCTAGCATAAGTGTTAAATTAATATTGCACATCTATAGATTTTTCTTAATTTGTTTTCAAAATTGGTATACATTTGTGTATTATAGTTTATTTTGAAATTTATATGAAACTTCTTTCTATTTGAAATGTACTGATTGCCTAATGTCAATATAAGATATTTTATGTCTTTTTTCTGGAATACTATATATTTTTAGTATGATTATTTTCCAAATAAAATCATAATATTATGTGAATCCTTATGTAAACAACTTTCAAATAAAAAAAAAATATATATATATATGAATAATAAAAATGACAAAAAGTATTTGAGAAATTGTTTGAAATACGATAAGTTGACTACCACTTTTCAAATTATACTCAATCAAAATACATAACATTTGAGTCTATGGTTTAGTAATATTGTTTACAGTTTAGTATATAGGAAGTCAGATTGAGTTTATTAACTTTTATAAATAAATATTTACAAATAATTTTTAAGTAATTATAAATGATTTAGGCGTGTTAGTTTAATCTTCTTTTCTTATAAACCTAAGTTATTAATAAAAATAATCAGTTTAAAAAGAAATTCAAAAAGTGTCATAAAATTTATTGTAAAACTAGATGTTTTTCCCGCATGTGCGCGCATAAAGTAAATACATGATCTTTTGAAATAAAAATTAAAATAAATTAATATTCATACATTCAAACTATTTAATAAAAGTTAAAAAATAAATTATTTCTATATAAGTTTTTATCATAACATAAATATTTTTATCACGAACATAAATTTAAAAACAATTAACGCTCTTGAAATATTTAATAATAAATTAAATAATAAGTTTTATACATATGACAAAATTTGTCAATATAACAGATATACCTTTTATTGCATAAAATAAATTTGAATTATTAGTATATTTATTAATATTATATACAATATAATTGGCTTTATATTTTATATTTTTTAAAAAAATCTAATGTAAAATATATTTTTGAATAACACAACATAAACTATTTTTATACAGTGGTGACTATCAAATTTATAAATTTTGTTTTAATTTATGGTTAATTATATATTAAAAATATAAGCTGACAAAAAAAAAATAATTCATTAACAATAATACAAACTTTATAACATAATATAAAATATTTTTAGATAATGATAAGTATCAAATCACTGAAATATATTTTTAATTAATGGCCACTTATATATTAATTTACTTTTAGTTTATGGTTAACTAATATAAACTATTTTTAGATATTGATAAACTCATTTATTCAAACAATGAAATTTCTTTTAATTTAAGATTAATTATATATTAATTCGTTTTTAAGTTATAGTTAACTATATATTAATAAATTTAACTATTTATTAAGAAATAATAAGTAATCATTAGTCAAAATCCTAAAAATATGATAATTAAACAAAATTATCTAAAATTATGGATAATATGTTAACTAAGCAAATTTATTTGAGAAACTGTTAGAGATACCACATGTTAAGTACAAATTTCAAAAATACCACAAATCAAAAATATAATAACAAATTGAGATTGAACTTATAAATAGTTTTTAAATATTAAAAAAACAGTTTAGTGTTATTTTATGAGAAATTCCCTAGGATAGACATGAATATTTTATTAGGTGAATAAATTTGAAACACCACTTTCAAAATATTAGTAATAACTTAAACAAAAAATATTTATATGTACATATCTTTTACAATAACATAAATGTTTTTATTAGGTAAATAAATTTGAAACACCAGACCGTTTATGCCCGCCCATTGTATCTCAACATTCAAACTTTTAAAATATTTAGTAATAAATTAAATATCATTTTTACATATAACTAAGTATTTTAGTATAATAAAATTATATTTTACTACGGAAAATATANTACATATCTTTTACAATAACATAAATGTTTTTATTAGGTAAATAAATTTGAAACACCAGACCGTTTATGCCCGCCCATTGTATCTCAACATTCAAACTTTTAAAATATTTAGTAATAAATTAAATATCATTTTTACATATAACTAAGTATTTTAGTATAATAAAATTATATTTTACTACGGAAAATATATTTAAAAAAAATCATGTATACAAAAATTGTTTACAATATATATATATGTATATATATATATATATATATATATATATATATATATATATTTATACAAATTTATCTTCTTTTTTTTAAACGAGAAATTATGATGTAAAATAAATTTTAGGTTAACGCAATATAAAATATTTTTGTCTAATGATAAATATCAAATCAGTAAAATTATTTTTTAACTTATCGTTAATTAATATATTAACTACTTTAATTATTAATTAAGGTAAAATAATTTATAACACATTGTAAACTACTTTTAGGTATTAAATTATTGAAATTATTTTTAATTTATGGATAATTATGTTTTGATAAATCTAATTATTTATTAAGGTTGACTTTACTCACTCTAATTTTTAGTGAGAGAATTCTGATACAAAAAATAACTTTGCAAAATCCAAATAGTAGTATAGATAAATAAAATATAGTAAAAAAGTATTGACAAATTTAAGTAGAGTTTAATTTTTGCCTCGTGATGACGTCAAAGAGTCAGACTTGTATGCAATTGTTGTCAATAATCATAATTAACATTTAAAAGTCTAAGCATATTTTTCTTCATTAATATATTTATAAATGAAAATAAAGATTTGTTTCCAGTATTGTTAACAGCTGTGATATGATACAATTGTATTATTATTATGCACCATATATGGTTATGACTAGAAAATAAAAAGAAAAAGAAAAAAGAAAAAAAATAGTATACTATATTACTAAAAGTTATAGCTATCTTGACCAAGAAAAAGAGTTATAGCTATCCATGTATAGGCATTTATCATTAATCGTTGCTTTCTTTCAAACTATATTATATGTTCTGATCCTCCCCATGCAGGTTCAGTAGTTCTTGAGCAGTTTGGGGTTTTATCAATGCTAGTTTATGTTTTTGGGTTTATAGTGTATCATTCTCAAGTGTTGGTCTAACATTTTCTTGAAGGTTGTAAAAGGTTTATTTGAAAAATGATCGTAGGAGAGAAAGGTAGAGGTGGTTCATCATGGAGTAGGGATGATGATATTGCTTTTGAGAGTGCTCTTGCGATTTATATCGATGAGACAGATAACCGTTGGGAAAAGATTGCTAGGGTTGTTTCAGGGAAAACTTTAGAACAAGTTATAGAGCGTTACAAGAGTTTACTTCATGATGTTATGAAAATTGAATCTGGAGACATACCTCTTCCTGATTATGATGTTCCAGAAGATACAAATGTTAGAAGAAAAAACATTGGGGAACGTAGCAACGATCGCAAATGTGAGAATAAGCAAGAAGGTGAACCAACATCAAAGCCAAAGCGACGTAAGGTGATTCCATGGACACCGCTTGAACACAGGTTAGTTACTACTACTACTACTAATTTTTCTTCTATTCACTTATGCATGATCATACCAGTTCCGAACCTATATAGACAAAATAATCGATTTTTTAGGACATCACGATATTATGCAATAATTTCAGTTGTATATAAAATATTATCTTAAATTATATAAAAACAAGATCACAAGTTTTCATTTGAGTGTAAAAAAATAATGAAAAAATAATAAAAATAAAGAACAAAACAAAAAGATATTATGATTTTAAAAAAAACAACATACCAACATTTTGAATGGTTTGAGTGTTAGCTTGATTTTTTAAATATATTGGTATGGTTTATAGTTGATATTTTTTATAAGATGTTGAATCATATGCTTCTTTTTTTTTTGTTTACTCGGAACAGTCAATTTCTTCTTGGTCTAGAAAAATATGGAAAAGGTGATTGGCGTAGCATTTCTCGTCATGTTGTTCTGACGCGAACACCAACGCAAGTTGCAAGTCATGCTCAAAAGTACTATGAACGTCTCAAATCTAAGAACAGCAGCAGGCAGCGACAGAGCATTCAAGACTTCAACGTTGCGGAAAGCACTAACATCTCAGCAATGAAAGCACGATTCACATGGCAAGATGCTCAAGCCAATTCACAACCATCACTAGACCATCCTACCATATGGAACACACAAGCCACTTCACAATCAATAGACCATCATGTATTTGGGAAACCTACCATATGGAACATGCAAGCCGCTTCGCTACCACCAGTGAATGTTCCTTTCTGTGGCACACACACTATTGGCCAATCAATGGTTGGACCAAAGGTCTTACCTACTATTGGCCAATCAATGGTTGGACCAAAGGTCTTACCTCATGGAACAGACATGAATCTCTTGGCCAGATCATCCGGCCCTTGGGCCAAACCAATGCCTTACGGGGTTCAACATCATTCGGATCCTTACTCTTCAGTTCCTTATGCACCATTCAACAGAGGTCCAGTTCCATACACCATGACAAATATACATACTTCTCGTTAGGTGTGGTTGTATTTTATACTTGTTTCAAAATGTGTAATATGTGTTAAAAAAAACTTAACATTCGATTTGGCTTGTCATTAACGTCAAATTCTTGAGTTACATATTTTAATTGTTTTTGTTTTATGAAAATGTATCATTTGGGGGAATATTATACTATATTATATTTTAATTGTTGACAGACTCTGTGTTATGAAGTTTTACATTCTTAGCTATTTCAATTTGAAAATTAAATTTGTTTGTAAACTTAAGTAATGTTAAAATCTAGCTAGCATATCTGTTAATTAATATTGAACATCTATAGATTTTATTTTAATTTTGTTTTCAATTTTTTTACATTTTTCTATTATAATTTATTTTGAAATTTATATGAAACTTATTTCTGTTTGAAATGTACTGATTCTCTAATGTCCATTTTAAATAGTTTTATGTTTTTTTTTCTTTCTGGAACACTATATATTTTTAGTATGAATTTTTTTTTCCACTTTTAAAATCATAGTTTTATGTGAATCCTTATGTAAACAACTTTAAAAATGTAAAGAATAATCAAAAATAAAAAGAAATAAACAAAAATATTTGATAAAATCTTAAATTTTTTTTCTATTTGTTAAAATATTATGGAGAATTTTTAGCTTAAAAAAGGATGCATTGGTAATCGAATTATATATATATATAATATTTAGGAAGTGAGGTTGAGTTTATTAACTTTTATAAATAATTATTTTATATTTTTTAAATATTAATAAATGATTTAGGCGTGTTAGTCTAATCTTCTTTTCTTACAAAGTTAAGTTAGTTATAAAAATAATTATTTTAAAAATAAATTAAAAAGCAGTATCAAATTTACGGTAAAATCAAAATTCTAAAATATCATAAATAAAAATTTTAAATTAGAGAAACAGAAGGGTAAAAATGAAAAAGAACGGAAACAAGAGGGTCTACCTAAGTAAAACGAAATAAATATATTCCGGTGTGAATCGAACATCTCTCTTTGGGAGAAGAACCTCAAATCGTGAGGCGTGAAGGTGAAGGAGACATAGCGATTCCTTTCGGTTACGCCGTAACTGTAAACCCTAGCTTAGATCCCTCTCCGATTCAAGCTTAACGGTTCGTCTCTTTCACCTTCTCCTTAGATCTGCTTCACAATCATCTCTCTGTAGATTCGCCGATGCTTTAAAACTGTTAACTCTAGCCAGATTCTCGTAGATTTTCGATTCATAGCAACGTTTCTCAATACGAGTTGAGATTAGTCTTATCTTATTGTGAGATTCGATTAACTTTGTGCAGAACTTAGATTCGACTCGCCGATGGTTTAAAACGGTTAACACTAGCCAGATTTTCGATTCATCGCACGGTTTCTCAATACGAATTGAGATTAGTCTTATCTTATCGTGAGATTCGATTAACGTTGTGCAGAACTTAGATTTGATTCGCTGATGCTTTAAAACGGTTAACACTAGGCATAATCTTGTAGATTTTTGATTCGTTTCTCAATACGAGTTGAGATTAGTCTTATCTTATTGTGAGATTCGATTAACGTTTTGCAGAACTTAGATTCGATTCGCCGATGGTTTAAAACGGTTAACACTAGCCAGATTCTCGTAGATTTTTGATTCATCGCACCGTTACTTAATACGACGAGTTGAGATTAGTCTTATCTTATCGTGATATTCGATTAACGTTGTGCAGAATTTAGATTCGATTCGATAATTTAAAACGGTTTAACACTAGGCATAATCTTGTAGATTTTCAATACGAGTTGAGATTCGATTAAAGTTGTGCAGAACTTAGATTCGATTCGCCGATGCTTTTAAACGGTTAACTCTAGCCAGATTCTCGTAGATTTTCGATTCGTTTCTCAATACGAGTCGACATTAGTCTTATCTTATTGTGAGATTTGATTAAAGTTGTGCAGAACTTAGATTCGACTCGCCGATGCTTTAAAACGGTTAACACTATGCATAATCTTGTAGATTTTCGATTCGTTTCACCATTTCGTAATACGAATTGAGATTAGTCTTCTCTTATTGTGAGATTCGATTAACGTTGTAGCAGAACTTAGATTTGACTCGCCGGTGCTTTAAAATGGTTAACACTAGGCATAATATTATAGATTTTCGATTGATTAGATTCGTGTTATCTAATTTGTTGAAATGGATTACGTGCAGAGAGCTACAAGGAAGTTTTATTAGATCACTGACGACGGCGAAGACCTAGGATTTTTGCGTTTTTGAGATGTCGAGCTTTCGCGTGGGAGGGAAGGTAGTGGATAAGGTTGATTTGTGTAGGAAGAAACGCACGGCGTGGCGTTTGGATGTTTGGCCGTTTGCGATTCTGTATGCTACTTGGTTGACTACGATTGTTCCCAGCTTAGATTTCACTGATGCTTTGATTGTGTTTGGTGGACTTCTTGCTACTCATATCTTGGTGTTGCTTTTCACTATGTGGTCTGTGGATTTCAAGTGTTTTGTTCAGTTTAGCAAGGTAAGCTCGTCAGTCTAATGGCGCTGCTTGTAAATGTTAAATTGAGTTAAAAGGTGTATGATGGCCTTGTGTCTGTGTATTGATTTACAGGTTAATAGTATCAACCAGGCAGATGCGTGTAAAGTTACACCAGCGAAGTTTTCTGGGGCTAAAGAAGTCGTGCCTCTTCATTTTCGTAGCCAAGTAAGCTCATTCAAGATTTTAGATTCAGTTGTTAAGCTGCCACTATAATAATCTCGGTGACTGGTTTGGATTTTAAACTGGATTTAGTTTACTTGTATGACTGAATATATGTAAAGTTCAGTGTTTTTTCCCAACGAATAAACACACTGTCTCTACAAAAAAAATAATGAATTTATACCGTATACTGTTTGAATAATCTTTAGCCTGGAAATGTTCGAGTTTACAACTCTTATTTATCATGTTCTAACAGTTTTAAGTCTTTTAATGTTTGCAGATGACTGGCTCGTCATCCTCAGGGGAGATGGAAGAAATTTTCTTTGACTTCAGGAAGCAGCGTTTTATGTACTCAAAAGAGTTAGGGGCCTTTTCGAAGCTTCCTTATCCCACAAAGGAGACTTTTGGTCACTATCTAAAATGTACTGGACATGGTACAGAAGCTAAAGTTGCAACAGCCACTGAGAAGTGGGGAAGGAACGTGTAAGTGGACTTGTAACTTTTCTTTACGTGCATCTATACTTCCTTTTTTTTTTGGCTTGTCTCTGAATTTATTCAGTTAATTTTCTTTTAATGTGTAAGCAACTTCTTTTTCTAAAAATCTCTCCTGAATATATCGAAAGTGGGGGTTGTTCTTTTATCCGGTTTGATAACTTGTTTCTGCTTCTCGCAGATTTGATTATCCGCAACCTACATTCCAGAAGCTATTGAAAGAAAACTGCACGGAACCATTTTTTGTATTTCAGGTGCTGTTTACTTGAAATGCATGTATCTTACAGTTCTTTTTTCCCCCACTCCTCTGTTGCTCTAAGTATTGCGTTTCTTCCTCTTTTGCAGGTTTTCTGTGTGGGTCTTTGGTGCTTGGATGAATTCTGGTATTACAGTGTGTTCACACTATTCATGCTTCTCATGTTCGAGTCAACAATGGCAAAAAGCCGCTTGAAGACATTAACCGACCTTAGACGAGTTAGGGTGGACAGTCAGACTGTGCAGGTGTATCGATGCGGGAGGTTTGTGATTGAATAACACGAAAGTTTTCCTTAAGATCGCTTCAGTAATACTGATGTCTGAAAATGTTTAATTTAGGTGGGCGAAGCTCTTAGGCACTGATCTACTTCCAGGAGATGTTGTGTCTATTGGGAGGCCGTCTACCCACACTGGAGGAGAGGATAAGACAGTACCAGCAGACATGCTTTTACTTGTAGGAAGTGCTATCGTAAATGAAGCCATTTTGACTGGGGAGTCAACTCCCCAGTGGAAGGTACTTTCTTTCCTCAACGTCATTTTGTTTGTTTGCTTCTTTTTCGAATTATCAATCTCTGGACTTTGGATTTGATGAGTTCAGAATTGTAGCAGTGCACATATAATAAATTTGGTCCATCTTATTTATTATTTTGCATTATCAGCTTATCTTACAATATGTGTGATAGTTTCTAGCATCTTGTTTGGAACTTTGAATTGTCATTATTAACTAGTGAGCAATACTTACTTCACATAGGCATCCTTGTAAAATATGGTCCATATGTGTAGTGACATATGTTTTGCTGAGATTGCATGGTGGGTATAATAGGTTGCAGTTGCTGGCGAAGGATCTGATAAAAAATTATCAATCAAAAGGGATAAAAATCATGTTTTATTTGGCGGGACCAAGATTCTACAACATTCACCTGACAAGGTAAATCCGTATCAACAATTTCGACCATTTATTCTTCAGTGCTTGCCCCTAACCTGTGTTCCATACTACTTAATGTGTGGTCAGTCCTTCCCTCTGAAAACCCCTGATGGTGGCTGTCTAGCTGTTGTTCTCCGAACTGGATTTGAGACAAGTCAAGGAAAGTTAATGAGGACAATTTTATTTTCTACAGAGAGGGTTAGGGACCTTTCCTTTGTTTGTTGTTTCATTTTCACCATGTTAGAGAATTTGTTTGTTCTAATTCTTTTGGTTTAAAAAATTAGGTTACTGCAAACAGCTGGGAGAGTGGTCTGTTCATATTATTTCTAGTTGTATTTGCCGTGATAGCTGCGGGCTATGTTCTTGTAAAGGTACGTTAATATTTGTTTCAGGTTCTTATTCAAATAATATATCTATTTGTACTAGTGCTGAAGAATCTCCTTTGCAGGGTCTCGAGGATCCTACAAGGAGCAAATATAAGCTCTTGCTAGGCTGTTCAATTATCATCACTTCGGTGATCCCACCCGAATTGCCTATGGAATTGTCCATTGCTGTCAACACGTCATTACTTGCTCTAGCACGTCGTGGGATATTTTGCACAGAGCCTTTCAGGATCCCTTTTGCCGGGAAGGTAGTATCTATTATACCTTATTTGGCTATTTGATGGTGTTAAGAACTCTTTATCTTGAGCAAGTGGCACCCTGGAAGGAATTAGTAATCGTTCTTTTTTTTGTATTCTTGTCTTATTAGTGTCTCTCTCTTTAATGACAGGTCGATTTGTGTTGTTTTGATAAGACTGGTACACTCACGTCAGATGACATGGTAAGGTTAAGTGAAGTTCTGGGTATATGCTTGCTTGATTTTGTTTATGGTAAATTCATTTTCATTTGCTGCTACATAGGAGTTTCGAGGAGTTGGGGGCTTGGCTGATGGAGAAGAAGCAGAGACTGATATGAGCAAGGTTCCCGTTCGCACATTAGAGATTTTGGCATCGTGTCATGCTTTAGTCTTTGTAGACAACAAGCTGGTATGAGCAACTCAGTTTCTTTTCTTTTTCTTTTCTGCCCTAGAGAAACTCAGTTTATGGTATAGGTTTTGATGTTATTCCTGTTTTGGTCTGTGAGAACTTTCATTTTTGTGCAAGTCTTTGATTTTCTTTTCTATAGACTCTGTTGATCCAGTCTGTTTTTGTTTTTATTAATCTGACAATGGATTCCATGTTATCTTTATAAAGTCTGAACTAAATGTAAGTTTAGAGTTCACATGTGATACACGACACTTTTACTTATGGTCATCTTTGTGAAATCGCTTATACTTTGCTTTTGCATCATTAGTCATCATTACGAATTTCTGTTATGTTTCACTCTGTTTTTCAATACTTGCAGGTTGGTGATCCTCTTGAGAAGGCTGCACTTAAAGGAATTGACTGGAGTTACAAATCTGATGAAAAGGCCTTGCCTAAAAGGTATTATTATCATTTTTATCAATCTCGTATCCTACTGTTTTCACTCTGTCTACGGTGATTACGGTGCATTGATTTTGAGAAGAAAGGCTAATATAAGGATGCATTAGTTAAAATGGTTTCTTCTTTGTTTATGGTTCTATGTTCCTATTGAGGCATATTCAGGCACCTCGCGTACCTATCGCTTTCTTTGAAGCTGATATCATATACACCTTAATGGTTTCGCCCTAAATATAATAATCTCTAGTTCTGTTTAATCTTGAAATATATTCTTGCACGAGCCAAGGCTTAAATGTTAGTAATTTTTGTTATCTATTTAAAGAGCCGTCTGCACACATAAGACAAAATTATTTCTCATTGTACTATGTTATCTGCTGCAGAGGAAATGGCAACTCGGTACAGATAATGCAGAGATACCATTTTGCTTCGCATCTGAAGAGAATGTCAGTTATCGTTTCTATTCAGCAGGAATATTTTGTGTTTGTGAAGGTCTGCTTACTACATTATATTCATTGGCTAAATTCTATCAATAAATCCGAATCTAAATGTTGAATGCTTATGTTTAACTTATCAGGGTGCACCAGAGACCATCCAAGATAGGCTTGTGGATGTGCCAGCAGCATATATCGAAACATATAAGAGATACACACGCCAAGGATCTCGAGTTCTTGCCCTTGCATTTAAACGACTTCCTGAGATGATGGTAGTTACGCATGCTCTGACTCATGAACCTGTTGGCATCTTGAAAAAACTTGATGCATGTCATTTTAGCTAGAAAGTTGTGTCACTCATACGCTTTACTGACGTACAGAATAGAAGTTCACTGCTCATTTATTTGATGTTTGTAAATCTCTAAATTTGTGTCATAAATTTTACTTTCTTAGTTCTTGTGGTGAAATTGTTAGTTATCTGTTTGTTCTTACGTACCTAACAATAAATATTAACATCCAGCGCCTTTGTGTTCTGGATTATGCAAGCCTCTGCGGATTAGCTTTTAATATTTACTTTACGTGTATTATTGACCAGGCCAGTGAAGTTAGAGACCTGGACCGAGATGCTGTTGAGAATGACCTTATTTTTGCTGGGTTTGCGGTAATGGCATAAATCATTATGCTCTTATGAAGCTTTATATTCTTCATTTTGGTAAATTTTAAACGATGGTCTGGTATCGATATTGTTCGTAATGATTTATAATGCATCACAGGTCTTCAACTGCCCCATTAGATCAGATTCAGCAACCGTTCTCTTGGAGTTAAAGAATTCATCTCATGATTTGGTAATTATACTGTGTATCTTATAATGCAAACTGGCTCGTGTATTTGTGGGCCTCGTACCACTATCTGTAGTTCATTCAGTTCTTTTTATTCCACTCAGTACAAAATTGCCTGCGAAGTAGCCATCTCAGAATTCAATTCAGAAAATATAAATGACTATTGATATAGCTTTTCTTTTTTTATTTATACACGGGATGTCTTATTCTATTTGCATGATTTCAGGTGATGATTACAGGTGATCAGGCATTGACAGCTTGTCATGTTGCAAGCAAAGTGCATATTGTATCAAACCCAGTCTTAATTCTTGGCCAGTCAAGGCCTGGTGCCGAATACAAGTGGGTGTCGCCTGATGAGAAGGAGATCATTCCCTACAGGTGCAGTCAAAATTACTTTAGAATTAATGCAAATTCGTGTCCTCGTCTTGTACAAGCTTAGGTGTTCACATGATACCAGCAGTATATGTTGTGACAGTAGTCTCCATACTTATCTTTTTATCTTCTGTCATCGAGCATTTCTGCGCCTTCGAAGTAGTTTCTCTGCTATGATGATTGCTCAAATAGACTTGGTTTTTGTTTTCAGTGACAAAGAGATTGAAACCCTAGCAGAGACGCATGATTTATGCATTGGAGGAGACAGCATTGAAATGCTACAGGCTACATCTGCTACTTTGCGAGTCATTCCGTTTGTTAAGGTATATATATATATATCTTGTAATCTTTTTCACTTGTTTATTATTTCTTAACACCTGGCACTTTAATCATTTCTCCTTTCAGGTTTTTGCGAGAGTTGCTCCACAGCAGAAGGAGCTAATCTTAACCACATTTAAAGCGGTAGGAAGGGGAACTCTTATGTGTGGGGACGGAACAAATGATGTCGGAGCACTGAAGCAGGTAACGCATATAGGAATTTCATTTTGAAGATTGAGCTTTATTTTCTTTCTTTTGATTCGATTTTTGTTGTTCACATTCCCAGGCCCATGTTGGAGTTGCCTTACTGAATACTGTGACTCCCTCGGAATCATCTAAAGATGATCCAAAGTCAAAGTCGAAAAAACCCAAACTACCATCAGAACCAGCTAGCAAAATGGCAATTCAGAACGGGGAAGGATCGTCAAAGGCAAAGGTCCCACCCCAAAACCGTCACTTAACTGCTGCAGAATTGCAGAGACAAAAGTTAAAGAAGATGATGGATGAACTAAACAATGATGAAGCTGATGGCCGGTCAGCTCCCGTTGTAAAACTTGGGGATGCATCAATGGCATCTCCCTTCACAGCCAAACACGCATCGGTTGCCCCAGTGACAGACATAATCCGACAAGGTCGTAGTACACTTGTGACAACTCTTCAGATGTTCAAAATCCTCGGTCTCAACTGTCTCGCCACAGCTTATGTCCTTAGTGTCATGTACTTAGACGGTGTGAAGCTCGGTGATGTCCAGGCAACAATCAGTGGCGTATTAACAGCTGCGTTTTTCCTCTTCATATCCCACGCTCGACCGCTTCAAACCCTCTCTTCAGAGCGACCACACCCGAGTGTCTTCTCCGTGTACCTCTTCCTCTCTCTCCTTGGACAGTTCGCTGTCCACATAACCTTCTTAATCTACTCCGTCAAGGAAGCCGAGAAGCACATGCCAGAGGAATGCATCGAACCGGACGCAACGTTCCATCCTAACCTGGTGAACACTGTTTCCTACATGGTGAGCATGATGCTTCAGGTAGCGACTTTCGCTGTTAACTACATGGGCCACCCGTTTAACCAGAGTATCAGGGAGAACAAACCATTCTTCTACGCGCTCATTGCTGGAGCAGGGTTCTTCACGGTGATTGCATCTGATCTCTTCAGGGACTTGAATGATTCGCTTAAGCTGGTGCCTTTGCCTGAAGGTATGAGGGATAAGCTTCTCCTCTGGGCTTTGCTTATGTTCGTCATCTGCTACTCGTGGGAGAGGTTGCTGAGGTGGGCTTTCCCTGGTAAGATTCCTTCGTGGAAGCATAAGCAGAGAAGTGTCACTGCGAATCTGGAGAAGAAGAAGAAAGTATAATAAGAAGAGCCAGACAGGTTATAGGTTCAGGTAAAACAATTGAATACAATTTTAACTCAGAGAGATGTTGGGTTGTTTTTTTTGCTGAAGCTTTGTAGACATGAGCATAGGTCTGTCTCTCTGGTTAAGGCATTTTGTTCACTTTATAATGTTCCTTCTCTTTTCTTAACTTATGTTTTGGTTACTCTAAGAAGTAGCACACATTTCTCATATACTTGAACTAAAATGTAAGGGGTTTACATTAGTCTCTACTTCTTGTTCCTTGCTACCATTTTATTTGTTTCGTTTAGTGTATCTGAGACATTTTAGACTAGTAAAATTTTGAAACTAGCCAAAACGATTAGTGCCTAAATTTTGAGATTAGTGCAAGGAATAGAAGACGACAAAACATAGTAAGTGGTTAATACTCTGTTGGGTTCACTATACCATTTGGAGCTATAGACCATCTTGTTCTGTTTAGCTAACAAGATCAATGTTTAAGAAATAGAACGTTTGATAAAAGGTTATTGTTTAGATGGTGTTTATACCAAACTTCCTTGATGACTAGAGCCATTTTTTACTACCTAAACCAAATTTATGATCAGTGAACAAGATCACTCTCTCTGGTAAAGTGGTAAAACAAGTGTACATATTATTTTTACTTTTGACCAAATAACGGCGGCAAATACTGAATAAGGGTAAGAAGATAAGTTTCTCTGGAGAGATATTTGGCGGTTTTAGGGCTCTCCCTCAACCACTTTTGACGGCTTTTGTGTGTTTCATTTCCTCTCTGTTTTCGTCTGCTCTTGTCTTCTTCCTCCGTGTCTCCCAACCTCGATCCTAAAAGGTACCTCCTCTCTGCTCTCAAACTCTCTCGATTTCACCTTTCCACGTTTTTCAATTTGAGATCACGATCAATGCAGGCCGTTAATTTCAATACTTTTCCACGAGAAAAGAGTTACGCCGCCTCGCTGTTAAAAAAAAACCCTAGCTTTAGGGTTTTGCTGTTTTATCTTTCTCGTCTTACTAGGGTTTCCATCTATAATCATTTAGGTATCTGTTGATTTTGCTGAACTCTCTCCCTCTTTTCACTTATAGCTTGAAATGTGAATCGCTAGAGCTTATACACGATGTCCGAGAAGAAGCTGAATCGTTATACAATGTCTAGCTCCACGATCAAGAACCACCACGTGGCAGAACATAACACNTTTATCTTTCTCGTCTTACTAGGGTTTCCATCTATAATCATTTAGGTATCTGTTGATTTTGCTGAACTCTCTCCCTCTTTTCACTTATAGCTTGAAATGTGAATCGCTAGAGCTTATACACGATGTCCGAGAAGAAGCTGAATCGTTATACAATGTCTAGCTCCACGATCAAGAACCACCACGTGGCAGAACATAACACCTCCTCCAGCAAAGCCTTGGTCACAGTCAAGTTAGAGAAGGAAGAAGAAGAAGAATATAACCTTCACATAACTAGAAGCGTCCTCAAAAAAAGAAAACAACTCTCTCAATCACCAGACAAATCCATAACCTTTGCAGTAAAGCGTGAACACAACACCACCTTTCAGAATCAGAAAACCACTCGTTGGAACACTGATAGGTATCCAAAGACACAACCTTTAACATCATTCACACTTACCCTTTATATAAAGTTGAGACCTTTATTCTTTTTTGTATATAAAGTCAAGAGCTTTATTGTTTTTATATGTAAACAGGAACTTTATGCTTACCCTTTATATAAAGTTGAGACCTTTGTTTATATATATGTAAACAGGATTGATGCAGCGGAGGAAGCAATGGAGGGTATATTAAAGGAGGTAGGAGCTACTTTTGAGACACCAATCTCACGAGGGGAGTTAAGAGCAATAGCAAGGAAGAAGATTGGTGATACTGGTTTGTTGGATCATTTATTGAGGCATATTGATGGGAATGTGACACCTGGCGGTGCTGATCGGTTTAGGAGGTGTTACAATACTGAAGGATATATGCAGTATTGGCTTGAGAGTGCTGATTTGCTTGAGATTAAACGTGAGTCTGGTGTTGCTGATCCTACTTGGGTTCCACCTCTTTGGTGGAAGTCGAATAGATTGATTAAAGTTGAGCCTGGGGATTGTGGTGAAGCGTCTTTGAATCTTAAGGAAGCTGTTGAGAAAATGAGGAGGTGATAATGAATGGTTTGTTATAGTCTGAGATTCAGTGTTTTGTTGTGTTTTGGAATGACGTTTTTTTTTTGGTGGGTGTGTAGTGATATTAGAGAGCTTGTAGCTGATGTGGTTCATATTAAGCGTGAATCTGGAGTTCCTGATTCTGATTTGATTCCTTTAGCTCAATGGAAGGTTAAGAGTGCATCACATGAGTCATCTGCTGTCTCTTCAAAGCTTAGGGAAGAAATTGATAAGATGAAGAGGTATTATTCTGAGCTTTAACATTTGCTTTGTTTATAGTCCAGGAGGTCCACTTGTAATCTCACTTTGTTTGAGGGTTATCCAGTGATATCAAGAAACTTGAATCCAAGCCAAAGTTACCAGATCATGCTGACGCAAATGAGGTGACTTTTGTAGATTATTTTTTTACTTGTGTGAAGATGATCATAACTAGAGACTCAAAACTATATGTTTGCATTTCTCTCCAGAAACTATTCAAGGAATGTATGAGGTGGAAGGTAGAGACTGATAAGAAAATTGCAGAGATCTCAACTTCATTGACTTCAACACAGGTCTAGAGTCTAGACCAAAAGCTAGTAAAAAGTATTTGTTTTAACCTAAGCTTTTGTCTCCTATGCTTGCTTTCTTCTGTTGTCAGTGCATGGTTAAGGAACTAGCTTCGTGGAAAGACAAAGTAGAACATCAGCTTATGGGCATTTCAAACTCTCAGAACAATCTGCAGGCAAATGGGAGCAGATCTCCTCATAACTGGGAACATCTATTGCATAGTGCCAACTTAGATGATTTTACAGTAAATGGTTTCGAGCCATGGAATGTTGAAGCTGACCTTAACGATGTTCTACCTGTGAGGCCTGATGTTTACTCGTTTCCACCAAATGCTCGCAAAAGCTCTTTACAAGATCATATGTGGTTTGAGGAACAGTCAGTGCTCAACTCCGAAATGCAAAGGACGGATAGGTTAGAGTGGCTGCTTGGTTTCTAGGTTCAGTTTATGGTTTTGATATGATTGTTTAATATTGTTTTTTTGCTTTCTTATTTAGCTGCATGACGAGAGGTGATTCAAGAAGCTGTAATCAGGACAAAGCAGAGATGACTCCAGGTTCTTCAGTGACTGTTGGTCCAAGATCAGATATTGACGACCCAAATCTTCTTTCTCAGGTAAGGTCTTTAAGCAAATTAGCAACATTGATTTGGATGATCATTTAAGAAAATCTTGTAGCCTCTAATCCCTTCTTGTATTCGAGTAGATGTTACTTAACTACCCTCCCATCTTCTCACAGCTTTTGCTTCATTCACTACTAGACATTGCATAGTTTACATGGAATTTTGCCAAAGCTTCAGATTATGTTAAGGAGTGTCTTTATTTGAGAATCTTATCATGTGTTTTTTTTTTGTTCAGGAAACATTGAAAGAGTTGGTGAGCTGGAAAGCTAAAGCAGAGCAGCAGTTAATGGAAATGTCAGAAGCTGTCCGTGAGCTTCAGGGATAGAGAGAGTCAAACTAAGAGGCACATGAAATGATAGATTCACCTACATAGAATCCCTTTGGAGACTTGTACAGAGTTTCTACTATAACTGAAAAAAACAAAGAGAGTAGAGTATCATCAGTAGAGGGCATCTGGAAAGTTTAGGAACAGGTAGTAAGTGAGCATCAAAGTGATATATTTGAAGCTAGAGACTCATTAAGTACTTTAATTTTAGTAGTTGTTGTTTCTGTATATTCTCTCTAGTAGGCTCTTATTCAACAAGGAAGTCTTTTAGTAATCTTTTTTCTTGTCTCATCTTCGAGCATTCAAATGACTTCCTCTTCGGTAATCTCAATCCATTAGTAGGTCATGACCTAAAGAAAGCTGTTTGAGTTGCTATCGGATTAGCTAATTGCATTACTATTTGCTAATTAATCAAAGTAGATGATATGCAGCTTAAGAGCACCATTATCGCTGGGCTTTATAGAGTTGCTTAATGTAATTAAGCCTTAAAAATAAATCAAAAAGACAAATAATTGTTTGGGCCGACGCTTAATTTGGGTACAAAAGGGACGGTCCCCAACGCCACGTGTAGGCAAAATAAGAGGAGAGAGGGGAGACACGGTCGGTTCTGTTCTCTCATTTTTTCTTCTTCTCTCGAAATCTCTCTCAAATTCTGTCGAAGACCGAAGGCGATTGTGTCTCTGTCATCGTGATTCCTTGATCTTCAACGGCGTTAATCCATCTCTCTCACCGTGGGTCGTCGACAGCTCCGGCAAGTGTGTCTCTCTCTCCGCTTTCTTTCAAAATCTTTGGAAGACGAAGACGAAGACAGACCTCTCTCTCTCGGTGGCTGTGGTTGAGGACGAGAATCGGTGATTATCTCCCTCGTCGGCGAAGGACCGGTATACCTCTCTCTGGAATCCGTAGGTAAATCGTTTGTGGTGTTTTTGAAGCATGCATGTTTTAGATTCGACTTATTGTTGTACTTATTGAATGTATTTTTTTGTTTGCAGGTTCGATTGGTCTCTTGCCGTGACTCTCCTCAACGGCAGAGGATCTCTCTGTCGATGGTTCTCCGCGATTCGTTTAGGTAAATGTTAAGTTTACAGTTTGATTTGGAAGTTAAATTAACTTTTTATTTCTCTGTTTGTGTCGTGAGATGAAGAGATCTGTGTTTGGATAGGTTCGGTGGGAAGAGAGGTCAAGAAGGTTCATCAATACAGGTTACGTTTACTCTTCCATCTACTTGAAATTTCATGTTGAATCATTGATAAATTGGTTAGGTAATTGATAAATTGGTTAGAAAATTGATAAATTGGTTCATGAATTGTTTGTTTCTGGTTTTACAATTTCGATTTGGAAGTTAATTACTTATTTTGTTTCTCTGTTTGTGTGGTGAGATGAAGGTTTGTCTCGTGAGATGAAGGGATCTGTGTTTGGATAGGTTCGGTGGGAAGAAAAATCAAGAAGGTTCATCAATACAGGTTAGGTTTACTCTTCCATCAACTTGAAACTTCATGCCGTGAATTGATAATTTGGTTAGATAATTGATAAATTGGTTTATCAATTGTTTGTTTCTGGTTTAACAATTTCGAATTCATTAATTGGTTAGATAATTGATAATAGTTAAATTGGTTAGCTTTGTAATAAATTGTGAAATTATGGTTAGCTTTAAAATAAATGTGGTTAGATAGCATTGGTTGTTGTTCGGTGTTAGATAAATGGTTAGATAGCATTGGTGGTTGGTTTTTAGATAAATGTCCCGTCCTAATTCAAGTCTGGTTTTTGATTTAAACGTGAATTTGTTTGTTGTTTGTTGGTTGAGTGTTAGATAAATGTCAAGTCCTAATTCAAGTCTGTTTACTTTTTTGAATCATTTATAACCACTGTCTCCCTTCTCCAATCTCCAACATCGAATGAGCTTTTCAGTTTGTTCTCCTCTTCCTCCTATTTTTCCTTTATCTCCTGTATCTCCTCTGTCTCTTATTTCTCCTGTGTTTCCTCCTTCTCCCCTGTCTCCCCTTTCTCCTCTATCTCTGACTCAAGAAATAGATTTCAATCCATTTCAGGACTCTGCCAATTTTGTTGAACTACTTAATAGTCAACAAAATGTTGTCTTTGGCAGTCTTCCCAACCCAATCATTGCTGACGAGATTCCAGCTGAGCGTAAGGAAAGAAGGACGTGGACTCGAGAAGATGATCTTGTGTTGATCAGCTCGTGGTTGAACACGAGCAAAGATCCTATCGTCGGCAATGAGCAAAAGTCGGGGGCTTTCTGGACTAGAATTGCAGAATACTTCTCCGCGTCTCCTAAGATTGATGCTTCCAGAATTGCAGACGCATCTCAGTGCAAACACCGTTGGCACAAGCTGAATGAAATGGTTTGCAAATTCTGCGGTGCCTATGAAGCAGCAACCAGAGAACAAACTTCTGGTATGAATGAGAACGATTTGCTGTCAAGAGCCCACGCAATCTTCTTCGCAACCAATAACAAGAAGAGGTTCACCCTTGAGTACGCGTGGAAGGAGCTTCGGGCTGACCAGAAGTGGTGTCAACTCTCTGGAGCAAAAAGTGGAACCAGCTCCAAGAAGAGGAAGTGCCAAGATGGTTCACATACCGGAAGCTCTAAACCAGCTGGTGAAAACGATGATGATGTAACATGTCGTCCTCCTGGTGTTAAGGCATCAAAGCTGAAGGGGAAGCAGACGGTGGCTGAGGGGAAAAATCTGTCTGATTTCGAGGCTATGTGGCAGCTGAAGGAGAAAGATTTCTCAAGGAAGGAAACACTCTCAAGGCTGAAGGTGCTTGAGAGTCTTGTTGCAAGAGGAGGAGCTTTACTTGATTACGAAGAAGAAACGAAGAAAAAACTCATGCTTGAGTTGATCTAATGTTTAAGTTGAATGTTTATGTTGTGGTTCTTTATGTTTTAGTTTATTGTTATGTTTAAGTTCAAAAAACTCATGCTTGAATTTCTCTGTTGTTATGTTTAAGTTCAATGTTATGTTTTTAATTACTGGTGTTATGTTTAAGTTCAATGTAATGTTAAAGTTTATGCTTTCTCTAATGAATTGTGTTGGTTTAATTACTTGTTTTAATTTCTCTACTGAATTGTCTTGTGTTCTCTACTGAATTGTCTTGTTTTACTTTCTCGTTTGTTGTTGTTAATTACAGAAGCATTGGAAGTGGAGGACGTGAAGTGTCACGGTTTGTACTCAAGGACGTGAAGTGCCACGGTTGTACTGAATTGTCTTGTTTTACTTTCTCGTTTGTAGTATTTAGTGTCACGGGTTTGTATTGTAGTGTAGTAGTGTCACGGGTTTGTATTGGGACGTGAAGTGTCACGGGTTCTCTCATTTTGTTGTGTAGTTTCTGGTATTGTAGTGTCACGGGTTCTCTCATCATTTGTACAAAACTACCAAACTCTATATAATGGACAGAAGTTGGTACAAGCAATTGCACATCTCTCTCTCTCGACTTTTACATATCAGTGTTCAAAACTACCAAACGAATTTGTACTCTTTTCATTACAAGAACAAACACATCTCTCTCTCGACTTTTACATCTCTTTGTCACAATTTTCTCTCTTTTCATTACAAGAACAAACACCATTTATGGCTTCTTCTTCTCGAGACAATTTAGATAACAATTTCGATGATGCGTTTGATGACCATTTAGATGACGCATTCGATGATCTCTTTGATCAACATTTTGATCAAGCTTTGGAGGATTTTACCATTCAAGAAGCACGAAGAAAAAGAAGGAGGAAACGAATTTATATCGAAAGGAATCGTGAAGAAGGGCATATTCGGTTATGGAATGATTATTTCAGTGAAACTCCCACGTATCCTGATAATGCCTTCCGGAGACGTTTTAGAATGAATAGACCATTGTTCATGCGCATTGTTGATCGACTCTCCAACGAAGTTCAATACTTTCGTGAAAAGAGAGATGGTCTCGGAAGGATTAGTCTCTCTCCCTTTCAGAAGTGTACAGCAGCCATTCGTGTCTTGGCATATGGTTCTGCGGCTGATACGGTCGACGAATATCTTCGCCTCGCTGAATCAACATCTCGGCTGTGTCTTGAACATTTTGTGGAAGGAATAATAAATTTGTTCGGCGATGAGTACCTGAGAAGACCGACACCAGCTGATCTTGAACGTCTCCTTGCTGTTGCAGAGTATCGTGGATTTCCCGGGATGATAGGAAGCATCGATTGTATGCATTGGGAGTGGAAGAATTGTCTCACCGCTTGGAAAGGGCAATATTCACGTGGTTCCGGTAAACCAACGATCGTTTTAGAAGCGGTTGCTTCATACGATCTCTGGATATGGCATGCGTTTTTCGGACCTCCAGGTACATTAAATGATATCAATGTGCTTGATCGATCTCCTGTTTTTGATGATATAATTAACGGTGAAGCTCCAAAAGTCAGTTTCTCTGTCAATGGAAGACAATATCATCTGGCTTACTATCTAACCGATGGTATTTATCCAAAATGGGCAACTTTTATTCAATCTATTCCTTTACCACAAGTGCCGAAAGATGTTTTATTTGCTCAACGTCAAGAAGCTGTCCGAAAAGATGTAGAGCGTGCTTTTGGAGTCTTGCAGGCTCGTTTTGCTATTGTTAAAAATCCAGCACTCTTCTGGGATAAAGTCAAAATCGGGAAGATTATGAGAGCATGTATCATCCTCCATAATATGATAGTAGAAGACGAACGAGATGGATACACTCAATATAATCTTGCAGAGTTCACTGAAGGAGAAGAAAACAGAAGTTCACATGTCGATCTCAGTTATGATCAAGATATCCCTACAAATTTAGCAAATAGGATGGGTGTTCGGACAAGCATTCGGGATAAGCAAACGCATGAACAACTCAAACATGATTTGGTTGAGCATATATGGCGTCAATTTGGGGGTGATGAAGACAACCACTAATTATCGTTTAAGCTCGGATACTTCTTTTATATAATTATCGTTTATTTTACTAGTCTGTGGTTTCATGTTTTTATTTGAAAATTTATGTTCAAAATGTTATCTTTGATTATGTTTTATGTAATATAATTATGTTTTATGTAATATATTAGTTTTAAATTTTATGAAAAAATATTAAAAAATTAAGCAACCTAAAATAAGAGACTTGCAATAAAAGAGTCAAAAATACAGATTGCTTATTTAAGTCCTTAACCAACTTTAACTTCTTAAATACTATTAAAATAAAATTAAGCAACCCAATATTGATCCCTAGGATAATGGTGCTCTAATATCCTCTGCTAATTAAAATGATAAAAGCTTTGAGAAATGGTTTAACGTATTATATAACCGCTTGCCGGTTTTTTCTTTCATTCATTCATTTCCAAGCTGATTTGGAATTAAATTGAGAGAATGTGTTAAACCAGAACCGGCCGGTTTGTGATTTAAACTTACAATTATAATGGGCCTGTTTAGGCCTGAAGCCCACTATACAAGCGGCGCCATTAGAATATAAACGACAACGTATTGAGGTTTGTGAGAAAGCTTGGCAAAGGTCTTTTTAACATTTAAAATTAGTTCATAAATAGCCTCTAAATTTTTTATTTGTCACTTGCATTATCCCTTTCTCATTAATAGAGAAACATTTTTAAATACTAACCTTTATTTTGTAAGTTATTCACAAGTTTGCCATTATAACTGAGGTGTCATCACCATTCATGTGCTTCGTGGCTGCGGTCGGATTCAATGTTGATTTCGATGATAAATTCTCAGTCATCGATTTAGCGCTCCTCTGCCATTCAAGCTTGGGTTTTCTTTCATTGATCAGTTTGTGCTTCAGTTTCTCTGCATCTTATGATGAAGTGATTGGTTAAGACATCTCTCCCTCTTGAATCTGTTGTCATCTTTACCTTTTTGACTAGAATAGTTTAGTATCCTACACTGTTTGATAAAGCAAGTCATTCGAGAACGAATAATCTAGCAACTTCTGTGAGAATTAGGTCTCTCTTATGGCTAAAAGTGATTGTATTCCGAATTTTTATCTTTGACCGTCTTATATAGTGTGTTTGTAAAGCTGAAACAAAACCACGTAGGATGTCACGGGAATTATATTTTCATTACGAACTTGGTTCAATATTTACTTGAATCAATTTAGAGAAATAATGAGACTATTGTGATTGATTTAACAAAATTTATCTGATGGAATATTGTATTGTAACTGAGTTAAAGAAAGAATGAAATTAACTACAAAACTAACGACAATGACATTGTTGAGGGGAGAAAACTTAGTCTTCTGTGCTTTCTGTTTTTGTGCACTAAAACAAGAGATCTTTTATGAGTTCACAAGTCGTTGTCATGTCTCTTTAATTTTTGGAACTAACTAATTAAATTTATATTAACACCAAAATTAATGAACTAATCAATTATTTATTATTTATTAATACATACATTAATAGTGATATAAATTTACATAATAAAGATAATTATTGCTCTAATCCAAAGTGCAAGAAAAAAATTCTTTCAAAACTCTCATGAGATATGTAACAATGACATTTTTATGGCTAGATTATTAAGAATTTGATCAATATATGTTTATTGGACAAAATAATTATTTGTAATTAATTAAATTTAATATTTAATAATATGATAGAATGGGTTATTAATATTATAGATATTTTATGACTATAGTTTTTACAGGTCATTTTAACAAATATGGAAATATTTTATCAAGTATCAAATGAGTTGAATGAACATAATAAGTCATTTCTATTATATAAAATATCAAAATTAATTTGAACCCATTTACACTATTTCAATTTTAATCATAAAATAAAATAAAATGAATTATGTACATATAAGTTTAGCGTGTTATGTGGGTTAATGTTTAAATGTAAACAAAATAATATTTTAAGTTTNCAAAATTAATTTGAACCCATTTACACTATTTCAATTTTAATCATAAAATAAAATAAAATGAATTATGTACATATAAGTTTAGCGTGTTATGTGGGTTAATGTTTAAATGTAAACAAAATAATATTTTAAGTTTTTAAAATATAAAAATTTTAAAATTATAGTGTAATAATTTATTGAAATATTGTAATGTAACTGGATTAGGGAAAGAATGAGACTAATGTGAATGATTTAGCACAATTTATCTGATGGAATATTGTATTATAACTGAATTATAGAAAGAATGAAACTAACTACAAAGCTAATGACAGTGACATTGTTGAGTGGAGAAAACTTAGTCTTCTGTGCTTTCTCTTTTTGTGCACTAAAACAAGAGATCTTTTATGAGTTCACAAGTCGTTGTCATGTCTCGTTAATTTTTGGAACTAACCAATTAAATTTATATCAGCACTAAAATTAATGAACTAATCAGTTATTTATTATTTTTTAATATAAACATTAATAGTGATATAACTTTGCATAATAAAGATAATCATTGCTCTAACCCAAAGTGCAAGAAAAAAAAAATTTCAAAACTCTCATCAGATATGTAACAATGACATTTTATGGTTAAATTATTAAGAATTTGATCAACATATGTTTACTGGACAAAATAATTATTTAGAATTAATCATATTAATATTTAATAATAGGATAGAATGCGTTATTAATATTATAGACATTTTATGATTATAGTTTTTACAGGTCATTTTAACAAATATGGAAAATATTTTATCAAGTATCAAATGAGTTGAATGAACATTATAAGTCATTTCTATTATAGAAAATATCAAAATTAATTTGAACCAAATTACACTATTTCAATTTTAACCATTAAATAAAATAAAATGAATTTTGTACATATAAGTTTAGCGTGTTATGTGGGTTAATGTTTAAATATAAACAAAATGATATTATAATTTATAAAAATTATAATTTAATAATTTATTGAAATATTGTAATGTAACTGAATTAGAGAAAAAATGAGACTAATGTAAATGATTTAACACAATTTATCTGATGAAATATTGTATTGTAACTGAACTAAAGAAAGAATGATACTAACTACAAAACTAACGACAATGACATTGTTGAGGGAAGAAAACTTAGTCTTATGTGCTTTCTCTTTTTGTGCACTAAAACAAGAGATCGTTTATGAGTTCACAAGTCGTTGTCATGTCTCTTTAATTTTTGGAACTAACCAATTAAACTTATATTAACACTAAAATTAATGAACTAATCAATTATTTATTATTTATTAATATAAACATTAACCGTGATATAAATTTGCATAATAATGATAATCATTGCTCTAACCCAAAGTGCAAGAAAACAATTATTTCAAAACTCTCATCAGATATGTAACAGTGAAATTTGTATGGTTAGATTATTAATAATTTGATCAATATATGTTTATTGGACAAAATATTTATTTAGAATTAATTAATATTAATATTTAATAATATGATAGAATGGGTCATTAATATTATAGATATTTTATGATTATAGTTTTTACAGGTCATTTAAACAAATATGGAAAATATTTTATCAAGTACCAAATGAGTTGAATGAACATAATAAGTCATTTCTATTATATAAAATATGAAAATTAATTTGAACCAAATTACACTATTTCAGTTTTAATCATTAAATAAAATAAAATGAATTATGTACATACAATTTTAGCGTGTTATGTGGGTTAATGTTTAAATATAAACAAAATAATATTTTCAATTTTTTAAAAATATAATATTTATAAAAATTATAATTTAATAATTTATTGAAATATTGTAACTTAACTGAATTAGAGAAAGAATGAGACTAATGTGAATGATTTAACACAATTTATCTGATGGAATATTGTATTGTAACTGAATTAATGAAAGAATTAAACTAACTACAAAATTAACAAAAATGACACTGTTGAGGGGATAGAACTTAGTCTTCTGTGCTTTCTCTTTTCGTGCACTAAAACAAGAGATCTTTTATGAGTTCACAAGTCTTTGTCATGTCTCTTTAATTCATTTGTTGAGAAGTCGCATAAAACTCAATGTCAAAACTAGTTTGAAATTTGGCAAAATCATATATTAGGTTGAACATATTAATAAAGCTTTAAATTTTAGAATCGTGTTTTTAAATTTAAACAAACAGAACAATTAACAGCTATACTACAAAGAATAGATAAGTTGCAAAAATACATAACCTTAGGTAAGTAATTTTTGCCTTTCAATAACTAGCCCAAACTTGCAAGATCAATTAAGTCACATCCTCTATATCACATCAATTTCACAAATATTCTACTGATCCGTTTACTGTTTTACCAAAATTGAAATTGATAGCAATTTAACTATAATTTAGAAAATTTATCATCATTATAGTTCAAATTACACTAAACCGATATTGGAAAAAGAAAAATTTCCTCTAGAGTTATTCATACGAAGAAAAGAAGAAAACAAAAAAATAAAGATATTAAATATATTATGATTAAGTTATGATAAAATTGATAACTTTCTAAGGATGGTCCAATTTTTTTTTTTTAAAAAAAATCACACATGAAAGAAGTCATGACTTCTATTTTAATAGTATAGGCTAGATTTTGATCCGCGCTCTAAAAGCGCGGGATAAGTTTTTGGTTAATTTTTCTAATTCAGGAATTACTTCAATTTTGTTTTTTTTTTAATTTTAATATTTGAATTTTGACGCCTTTAATTAAAAGTAATTTATATTGTTGTCTTATAGTAATTCGGGTTGGATGTTTAAGTACCGTTACATTTTTAGGATTGGTTTAGTTTGAGTAATGTTAGATTGGGTTTGTATTTATATTTTTCGAGTTATTTTGGTTTAGGTGTTTAGGACCAATGTAAGAACCAAATATTTTCCGGACCAGTTCAATTCGAGTAATGTTGGATTCAATTTGCGTTTATATTCTTTTTGTAAAACCTGAAAAAACCGAATTATAAATAGTGTGAATTTGAGTCATGTTTAATCCAAAAATCTCAAAAAACATTGAAAAATCGAATTAACCCCAAAAATCCAAAATGTTAGTTTAAGTAATTAAGGGTTTTTAATATTATAACATATAAATTATATTATATATTATGATAATTAATATTTTTATTATATTTCAAATATTTGGATACTTGTTCGGTTATTAGTGCAGTTCTGATTTTAGTTTTGGTTTTCGGGTTTGAGAAATAGTAATTGTTTGGGCTTTTAAAAATTTTGGTATGGTTTGGGTTTTAATTTTTTGTTTCGGTTTGAGTTTGATTTTTTTATTTGGATAATATTTTCAAGACTAACTTTTTCAATAGTTTTCTTAGCTATGTTTTAATACCTATCTTACTAAAATATTCATTCTTATTTTTAACCTCAATTTTTTTTTATAATATCACTTTTGTGCTATTGTATTTTAAAGGATTTTCTCCTTCATTAAATATTTTTTATTTTTTGTAAATTGGTTCCAAAAAAATATTTTCCCCAAATATCAGACTTCACATGTCTAAACTATAGTTTCATAATTTGTTATATAAATGTAAATAGTAGTTGTCAAAAAAATAATGACACTATTGTAAATTCTTAGCAAATTAAACATTAGAACCTGTTTTGCATTTCTCAAAGTTCATTTTTAACTTTATAACTGAAAAGGTTAAACCATTTGTCATTCCATCTCTTAATGAAATATTTTGTTTATTTAATGAAAAACGATAGAAGCTGCAGTTGTAAAATATTAGCTGTAACCCGATCATTTATATAACAAATGATATAAGTATTATTCTTTTAATTTTTATGAACTTATATATATATATATATTAAGAAGTTTTAAGATCTTAATTTAACATTTTAATTTATAAATAAAATTAATGAATATTTACTTGTCATATAGAGGAGCATCCATTTGTCCTTGTTCATCCAAGTGTGGACCATTGAAGAACTCTCATGTTATTATTATTGAAAAGAAACATTACAAATATTGTTCTACAATTGAAAATTTTACATGTTTTATGATGATTCAAATATAACTTCACTATTCTAAACCATTTTATGGAATTCATGTTTAACAAAAACCCTTTCTATTATTCTGAATAAGTATTGTAAATCTTTTTCTCATTAACATGTATAATTTGCCCTATGTAAAACTTGGAACGATCAACTGAGTAAAATCATAAATAAACTGTTATCTAGACCACTAAACATTGGAGAAGAGTAATGTCAATGCCAAGTTCCAGAAAGAGAAATAGAGATATGTCTAACAAAAGAGAGAGCCTCTTTATGTATGATTAGCCTTCTGTAAAACGTAGAACTGAGTAAAATCATTATAAATAAACTGTTATTTAGACCACCACTAAGCAGACCTTTCGCAACATTGGAGACGAGAAATGCCAATCAAGAGCCTCTAGGATCTCCAGTATTATTCTTAGTTTATATTTTTTTTTCTTCCACAAACCAATACATAAAAGTAATCTTTTAATGAGCATAAGATATGGGACTGGCCTCTAATACAGAAGAACCATTATTTTTATGGAATTTATTTTTAGAAAGATAAAAAAAAACCTTTACGGTGCAGAAGAGTAAATGATACTTCTGACGGAAGCAAACGCATCTTCGCCGTTAAAACGCTCCACCACATCAACTCCCTTCTCCTTCAACAACTTCGCCACATCTCTATGCCTATCTATCAACGCACGTCCTCCAATCACCATCACCTTCCATCCCGACCGTTTGATTTTCTCCATATTATCCGGTCCAGCTCCCACCATCGGATTCGAATACTCATGATCTCGGTCAGCTCCGTCAGGGAGACAAAACTTCCAGTCTGTGACATCCACGTGTCCAAGCTCAGACGGGAACAGCTCTTCGCCGCTGAATAAGGGATAGTCTAAGATCAACCCACGGATACTTAACGGAGTTAGAACTTCCTCGGCGAATCTAAGCCCGACGTTGTAAGCCACGTTACCACCGGCTCCTATCCCCATGAGGAACACGTTAGAAAGATCGGCGCAAGATTTGAGCCACTCGTCTTCTTCCGAGTTGTTTTTTATCCACTCAACCGCCTCCACCCCGTCTTCGTAAGCCGCCGGGAGTTTGTTCTGAGGAGCTATCCGGTACGAAGGTGACGCAACGACCACGTTGATCTTAAGCGCGATAAGGATGCAGCTGGCGTTGAAGAGTGGACAGTCGACGCTGCCGGTGGTGAAACCTCCAGCGTGGAAGTAGACAACGAGAGGGAGTTTTTTAGATGCAACGCCGCCGTTTAGTGCGGTAGTGGGGACGTAGAGACGCATCCATGTGGACTTTGAGTGGTCCACGATAATGTCTTTGGATTCGACTGGCTGTGGCGGGAAGGGATTAGGTGAGGATTGAGATGATCCAGACATATCTATTGTCTTTTTTGGGTTCCAAGTCTTGTGTTGTGTATGAAACTGATACTTACCCTTGTCCCCCTTTTATAGTGCAAATTTATGCAATATTATACTAATTATTTATATACTAGTATTAAACACAATATTAGTATTTATTAATTAATCATACAATTAAGTTATATACCTTAAATCACACCTTCTTTTACATTATTGATTTAATACATATACCACATATTCTTCTTCTTCTTTTTTTTTACCTATTACAAAATAAACACGTTAAGTCGTTAACTACATGAAATTCATGTAAGGTGTCAGTTTGAGCATATATAATCGTATTAGTCCTTATTAAACAACAATAATGATAACAATTTTGAAACTATGCTAAATCTTTATTTTTAAAAGTTGTATGTTTTCTGTAAGAGGCCTAGGCACAAAATAATGTCCATGGCTACATCTGCATCAAATACAACATTACAATAGCNCGTTAACTACATGAAATTCATGTAAGGTGTCAGTTTGAGCATATATAATCGTATTAGTCCTTATTAAACAACAATAATGATAACAATTTTGAAACTATGCTAAATCTTTATTTTTAAAAGTTGTATGTTTTCTGTAAGAGGCCTAGGCACAAAATAATGTCCATGGCTACATCTGCATCAAATACAACATTACAATAGCATGCAAAATTTATGAACATATCTATTTTCACTTATGACTGATCTTGAACATGTACATTTACTTTCATGTAAATTTATTTTGTAAACAATAAAACTAAAACTGTTATGGAACTTGGAAACCCTTTCATAAGTTCTCTATATTAAGCAATTTTTACGTGATTAAACTTGTGCAAATAATCTCTAAAATTAAGAAACTAATCAATTATTTTTGGAACTAACCAATTCAATTTATATTAACACTAAAATTAATGAACTAATCAATTATTTATTAATATAAACATCAATAGTGATATAACTTTGCATAATAAAGATAATCATTGCTCTAACCCAAAGTGCAAGAAAACAATTCTTTCAAAGCTCTCATCAGATATGTAACAATGACATTTTTATGGTTAGATTATTAAGAATTAGATCAATATATGTTTATTGGACAAAATAATTATTTAAAATTAATTAATATTAATATTTAATAATATGATAGAATGGGTTATCAATATAACAGATATTTTATGATTATAGTTGTTACAGGTCATTTTAACAAATATGGAAAATATTTTATCAAGTATCAAATGAGTTGAATGAACATAATAAGTCATTTCTATTATAGAAAATATCAAAATTAATTTGAACCAAATTACACTATTTCAATTTTAACCATTAAATAAAATAAAATGAATTATGTACATATAAGTTCAGCGTGTTATGTGGGTTAATGTTTAAATATAAACAAAATGATATTATAATTTATAAAAATTATAATTTATTGAAATATTGTAATGTAACTGAATTAGAGAAATAATGAGACTATTGTGAATGATTTAACAAAATTTATCTGATGGAATATTGTATTGTAACTGAGTTAAAGAAAGAATGAAATTAACTACAAAACTAACGACAATGACATTGTTGAGGGGAGAAAACTTAGTCTTCTGTGCTTTCTGTTTTTGTGCACTAAAACAAGAGATTTTTTATGAGTTCACAAGTCGTTGTCATGTCTCTTTAATTTTTGGAACTAACCAATTAAATTTATATTAGCACTAAAATTAATGAACTAATCAGTTATTTATTATTTTTTAATATAAACATTAATAGTGATATAACTTTGCATAATAAAGATAATCATTGCTCTAACCCAAAGTGCAAGAAAACAAATTATTTCAAAACTCTCATCAGATATGTAACAATGACATTTTTATGGTTAGATTATTAAGAATTTGATCAATATATGTTTATTGGACAAAATAATTATTTGTAATTAATTAAATTTAATATTTAATAATATGATAGAATGGGTTATTAGTATTATAGATATTTTATGATTATAGTTTTTACATGTCATTTTAACAAATATGGAAAATATTTTATCAAGTATCAAATGAGTTGAATGAACATAATAAGTCATTTCTATTATATAAAATATAAAAATTAATTTGAACCCATTTACACTATTTCAATTTTAATCATAAAATAAAATAAAATGAATTATGTACATATAAGTTTAGCGTGTTATGTGGGTTAATGTTTAAATGTAAACAAAATAATATTTTAAGTTTTTAAAATATTAAATTTTAAAAATTATAGTTTAATAATTTATTGGATTAGGGAAAGAATGAGACTAATGTGAATGATTTAACACAATTTATCTGATGGAATATTGTATTGTAACTGAATTATAGAAAGAATGAAACTAACTACAAAACTAATGACAGTGACATTTTTGAGTGGAGAAAACTTAGTCTTCTGTGCTTTCTCTTTTTGTGCACTAAAAGAAGAGATTTTTTATGAGTTCACAAGTCGTTGTCATGTCTCTTTAATTTTTGGAACTAACCAATTAAATTTATATTAGCACTAAAATTAATGAACTAATCAGTTATTTATTATTTTTTAATATAAACATTAATAGTGATATAACTTTACATAATAAAGATAATCATTTCTCTAACCCAAAGTGCAAGAAAACAAATTATTTCAAAACTCTCATCAGATATGTAACAATGACATTTTATGGTTAAATTATTAAGAATTTGATCAACATATGTTTACTGGACAAAATAATCATTTAGAATTAATCAATTTTAATATTTAATAATAGGATATAATGCGTTATTAATATTATAGACATTTTATGATTATAGTTTTTACAGGTCATTTTAACAAATATGGAAAATATTTTATCAAGTATCAAATGAGTTGAATGAACATAATAAGTCATTTCTATTATAGAAAATATCAAAATTAATTTGAACCAAATTACACTATTTCAATTTTAACCATTAAATAAAATAAAATGAATTATGTACATATAAGTTTAGCGTGTTATGTGGGTTAGTGTTTAAATGTAAACAAAATGATATTATAATTTATAAAAATTATAATTTAATAATTTATTGAAATATTGTAATGTAATTGAATTAGAGAAAAAAGGAGACTAATGTGAATGATTTAACACAATTTATCTGATGGAATATTGTATTGTAACTGTACTAAAGAAAGAATGATACTAACTACAAAACTAACGATAATGACATTGTTGAGGGAAGAAAAATTAGTCTTATGTGCTTTCTCTTTTTGTGCACTAAAACAAGAGATCGTTTATGAGTTCACAAGTCGTTGTCATGTCTCTTTAATTTTTGGAACTAACCAATTAAATTTATATTAGCACTAAAATTAATGAACTAATCAGCTATTTATTATTTTTAATATAAACATTAATAGTGATATAACTTTGCATAATAAAGATAATCATTGCTCTAACCCAAAGTGCAAGAAACAAATTCTTTCAAAACTCTCATCAAATATGTAACAATGACATTTTTATGGTTAGATTATTAAGAATTTGATCAATATATGTTTATTGGAAAAAATAATTATTTAGAATTAATTACTATTAATATTTAATAGTATGATAGAATGAGTTATTAATATTATAGATATTTTATGATTATAGTTTTTACAGGTCATTTTAACAAATATGGAAAATATTTTATCAAGTATCAAATGAGTTGAATGAACATAATAAGTCATTTATATTATATAAAATATCAAAATTAATTTGAACCCATTTACACTATTTCAATTTTAATCATTAAATAAAATAAAATGAATTATGTACATATAAGTTTAGCGTGTTATGTGGGTTAATGTTTAAATGTAAACAAAATTATATTTTAAGTTTTTCAAATATAAAATTTTACAAATTATAATTTAATAATTTATTAAAATATTGTAATGTAACTGAATTAGAGAAAGAATGAGACTAATGTGAATGATTTAACACAATTTATCTGATGGAATATTGTATTATAAGTGAATTATAGAAATAATGAAACTAACTACAAAACTAATGACAGTGACATTGTTGAGGGGAGAAAACTTAGTCTTATGTGCTTTCTCTTTTTGTGCACTAAAACAAGAGATCTTTTATGAGTTCACAAGTCGTTGTCATGTCTCTTTAATTTTTAGAACTAACCAATTAAATTTATATTAGCACTAGAATTAATGAACTAATCAGTTATTTATTATTTTTTAATATAAACATTAATAGTGATATAACTTTGCATAATAAAGATAATCATTGCTCTAACCCAAAGTGCAAGAAAAAAAAATCTTTCAAAACTCTCATCAGATATGTAACAATGACATTTTATGGTTAAATTATTAAAAATTTGATCAACATATGTTTACTGGACAAAATAATTATTTAGAATTAATCAATATTAATATTTAATAATTGGATAGAATGCGTTATTAATATTATAGACATTTTATGATTATAGTTTTTACAGGTCATTTTAACAAATATGGAAAATATTTTATCAAGTATCAAATGAGTTGAATGAACATAATAAGTCATTTCTATTATAGAAAATATCACAAATAATTTGAACCAAATTACACTATTTCAATTTTAACCATTAAATAAAATAAAATTAATTATGTACATATAAGTTTAGCGTGTTATGTGGGTTAATGTTTAAATATAAACAAAATGATATTATAATTTATAAAAATTATAATTTAATAATTTATTGAAATATTGTAATGTAATTGAATTAGTGAAAGAATGAGACTAATGTGAATGATTTAACACAATTTATCTGATGGAATATTGTATTGTAACTGAACTAAAGAAAGAATTAAACTAACTACAAAACTAACGACAATGACATTGTTGAGGGAAGAAAAATTAGTCTTATGTGCTTTCTCTTTTTGTGCACTAAAACAAGAGATCTTTTATGAGTTCACAAGTCGTTATCATGTCTCTTTAATTTTTGGAACTAACCAATTAAATTTATATTAACACTAAAATTAATGAACTAATGAATTATTTATTATTTATTAATATAAACATTAATAGTGATATAACTTTGCATAATAAAGATAATCATTGCTCTAACCCAAAGTGCAAGAAAAAAATTATTTCAAAACTCTCATCAGATATGCAACATTGACATTTTTATGGTTAGATTATTAATAATTTGATCAATATATGTTTATTGGACAAAATAATTATTTAGAATTAATTAATATTAATATTTAATAATATGATAGAATGGGTCATTAATATTATAGATATTTTATGATTATAGTTTTTACAGGTCATTTAAACAAATATGGAAAATATTTTATTAAGTATCAAATGAGTTGAATGAACATAATAAGTCATTTCTATTATATAAAATATCAAAATTAATTTGAACCAAATTACAGTATTTCAATTTTAATCATTAAATAAAATAAAATGAATTATGTACATATAATTTTAGCGTGTTATGTGGGTTAATGTTTAAATATAAACAAAATAATATTTTAAATTTTTAAAAAATTATAATTTAATAATTTATCTAAATATTGTAATGTAACTGAATTAGTGAAAGAATGAGACTAATGTGAATGATTTAACACAATTTATCTGATGGAATATTGTATTTGATGGAATATTGTACTGTAACTGAACTAAAGAAAGAATGAAACTAACTACAAAACTAACGACAATGACATTGTTGAGGGAAGAAAACTTAGTCTTATGTGTTTTCTTTTTTTGTGCACTAAAACAAGAGATCTTTTATGAGTTCACAAGTCGTTATCATGTCTCTTTAATATAAACATTAATAGTGATATAACTTTGCATAATAAAAGTAATCATTGCTCTAACCGAAAGTGCAAGAAAAAAAATTCTTTCAAAACTCTCATCAGATATGTAACAATGACATTTTATGGTTAGATTATTAAGAATTTGATCAACATATGTTTACTGGACAAAATAATTATATTGAATTAATAAATATTAATATTTAATAATAGGATAGAATGCGTTATTAATATTATAGACATTTTATGATTATAGTTTTTACAGGTCATTTTAACAAATATGGAAAATACTTTATCAAGTATCAAATGAGTTGAATGAACATAATAAGCCATTTCTATTATAGAAAATATCAAATAAATTTGAACCAAATTACACTATTTCAATTTTAACCATTAAATAAAATAAAATGAATTATGTACATATAAGTTTAGCGTGTTATGTGGGTTAATGTTTAAATATAAACAAAATGATATTATAATTTATAAAAATTATAATTTAATAATTTATTGAAATATTGTAATGTAACTGAATTAGAGAAAGAATGAGACTAATGTGNGAACCAAATTACACTATTTCAATTTTAACCATTAAATAAAATAAAATGAATTATGTACATATAAGTTTAGCGTGTTATGTGGGTTAATGTTTAAATATAAACAAAATGATATTATAATTTATAAAAATTATAATTTAATAATTTATTGAAATATTGTAATGTAACTGAATTAGAGAAAGAATGAGACTAATGTGAATGAGACTAATGACTAAACTATAGTTTCATAATTTTTTATATAAATGTAAATAGTAGTTGTCAAAAAAAAATAATGACACTATTGTAAATTCTTAGCAAATTAAACATTAGAACCTGTTTCGCATTTGTCAAAGTTCATTTTTAACTTTATAACTGAAAAGGTTAAACAATTTGTCATTCCATCTCTTAATGAAAATATTTTGTTTATTTAATGAAAAACGATAGAAGCTACTGTCGTAAAATATCAGATGTAACCCGATCATTTATACAACAAATGATATAAGTATTATTCTTTTAATTTTTATGAACTTCTATATATATATATATATATTAAGAAGTTTTAAGATCTTAATTTAACATTTAAATTTATAAATAAAATTAATGAATATTTTCTTTTATAATATTAATTTTTTTAAATGATAAGGTATGAAATAAACTTCAGAAAAACTCAAATATGTTTAGAGCGTATGAGAAAATAGAAGATTAATTAGAAGTTAAAATGTTACCACTTACTGATGATATTATAATTGTGCATACCTAAAACTTTGAACGTACGAAAATATATATTAGAAGGATAAACGTTTCTCTGATTCTCCCAAACAAACTCAAAATGATATAGAAAAAATGTCCGATAACTTTATGTAACAAACTTTAAGATAGATAAAAATATTATTTATGTTAGTTATTTGTTGAATTTATGGATAATATGTCTATCACATCACAGATACATAAATTTTTTGAAATCATATTAATATATATATATCATTAACATTCTAAACTATTAAAACAAAAGTACAATTTAAAATTAACCTTGAGACTTAAATAATAAGCAATTACTGTTTTTTCTAATTTTACAAATAATTTCTTAAATCTAAGGAACAATCATGTTTAGTTTAAATATGTTACTAACATATAGTAACATTAAACTTTCATGTCGAGAAATAAAATATTGGTATAATTATTTTCATATCTTTCGACCATTAAAACTTTACGATACACAAAATCATAAACAAAGAAAGTAAATCCATACTATTAATACAAAATAAATATTTATGTACTCACAAGTAGTCTAAGTTGGACCATTTCATTTATTATTTATTATTATTTTGAATACAACAAACTTATTTATTATTAAATAACACATAATCTTAACACAATATTTAAATATTTTCAAAATAAGATATCAAAAAATATTCTTAACTATTTTTCTAAGAGCACATTTTAACAATATCTTTTAATATATTTTTATTTAAAATATAAATATTTATTGGCTTAATATTATTTTAATAATAAAATTCGTAAATAATATTAAATTAATTACAAATTAATACTAACTCTTTTTAATTTATAAAAATAAATAACCTTCTATAATATTTGTATAAAAATATTTCATATTTCTAATTACAAATACACAAAATATTACTTTAAAATGAGATAGCTGTAAATATTTTCAAAAGAGAAGGACACCTAAAATCTTTGATATGTATTTTAATTCATATAACCATGAAAAGAAAATTTTATTTACATTATAATTATACATGGTAAAATATCAACAAAATTAAAAAATAGCTCAAGAGATGGTTTAATATGAATTACTGAAAAAAGAAAAAAAAAGCTTTTAAATAAAAGCATAACCTAAAATATCTCAGTGACAGAAAATTATAAATACTTTCAAAAGAAAATAACACTTTAAAAAAATGTCTTGTGTTTTAATAGTATAGATGTTTTAGATAACTCCACAGAAGAATCTCAATGGTGCTGTACACCAAATACAATATTACAATAGCATGCAAAATTTATGAACATATCTATTTTCGCTTATGACTAATCTTGAACATCTACACGTGCATTTACTCTCATGTAAATATATTTTGTAAACAATAAAATCGAAATTGTTATGGAACTTGGAAAAATTTAGCATATCTTATGTAATTAAATTTAGAGTTATTTTTGGCTTCACCTCCTAGGGTGGTGAACCTCTAAGTTCACCATATAATCGTCTTTCTTTTATGGGATTAAAAAAAAAAAAAAACTAACGGTACATAAGAGTAGATGATATTTGTGATGGAACTGATACTTCTTCACTCTTGTCCCATTTTATCTATTTTATTAAAACATAATCTAAATTTGGATCTAAAATTTGTTTTGTACTTCTTTTTTAAATTACATGCACTTTTATACTTTGTAGTTAAACATATCTCAAATCATTAGTACTCTTTTATTTATACTATTATCTATGTTTCCAAACAATACTATAATTAGTCTTGTGTTCAAACAATATAAAAATTAGATCTCATCTTTTAAATAATTTTTAATACTTTTATTCTAAATTATTTTGATATATTAAATAATTTTAAAAATCAAATAATATATACAAAAAACAAGAAAATAAATAAAAATTATCTTTGGAGGTATAGATGCTAGAAAACATTTTAATTAATAACAAATCAATTAATTTAATAGATTATTTTATTGATATTTTATAAATAATGGTTATACATAATAATTTATAATAGCCATTACACTAAAAATAGATAAACAATATACTTTGAAAATAAAACCATTGTATAATAAGTATAATAACAAAAATGACAAATTATGATACTATAACAATTTAAATCAAATTGGTTACCTTTCAACTATTCGTTGGTTCAATCGGTTAGTCTCGGGTTTTAGTGATTTTTATAGGTTTTAAATATGGATATTTGTAAAAACAAAATCGAATTATCAAATCACCGGATTAATCGGCTTGACCCGGGATCCAAGTCAAATTTTAAAACACTAATTTAAACGAAAAAAATAAATACACAAAATTCTTACAAACTAATAAAATATTTTTGAAGTATTAGTGGATTCATAGTAAAATTTTATGTGCTTCCAAAACGCTGATCTAGTTGTGCTATTAAAATAGAAGCATTTTTCCTTAGATTTTTCATCTAGCCAGCAAAGCGCTGATCTAGTTGTGCTGCTAAATCTGGAATCAGACTACATGTGTCAACCACTGGTTGATCCACCCATTAGATAATTTTCTACATATTTTGTTTCCTTCGATTTGTGTAACTATTTTATCAAACTTTGTTTTGTATTCTATATAAATTTAAGTATTTTCTATATATTTTTTCAAAATAAAATTTTTCTTATATTTTTGATAGCTAGTATATTATTATATAATAAAATTAATCATTTTATTAATATGTGGTTTACCTGTAGTCAACCGAATAAGCTTGCTAACCCAAAAAATTTTCTGGTTATGTATTTGGATCGGATTTAAAAACACTAAATTTTGTTAAATCATTCACAATAGTCTCATTATTTCTCTAAATTGATTCAAGTTCGTAATGAAACTACAATTCCCGTGACATCCTACGTGGTTTTGTCTATTTACCCTTCCGTAAGCACTCGTCATTGTCTTTACCATCATGTTTTTAATGGTGATATAAAATACAATACAATTCATAATAAGAGTACCAATGGCACTCATCGTAATTAATCTAGTGTATTAAAGGTAATNGTGATATAAAATACAATACAATTCATAATAAGAGTACCAATGGCACTCATCGTAATTAATCTAGTGTATTAAAGGTAATTCTAATAGAAAGCTGAGAATGATTGAGGAGATGCCACCTCACCAAAATGGCATACATGTAAATAATTTACTATTTAAAGGTTACTTTCACCAATTTCTTCTCTATTAATACTAAAGGGATGTGGTTCTATATGACTCTTCTTAATTAAGAGATCGGTGCTTTACATATTGATTATTTTTCTAGCGAGATGCTATGGGGTTTGCGATTAGCAATTCTACAAATATACATTTTCTCTGTTGTTTATACTCATGTATGATTTGTTTTATCTTGGTCATAGAATACAAATACTTAAGTATGAAACTCATGCATTTTATTTTTAATCGTGTAATGTAGCATCTAATTTCTAAAAGTTCAAAAGGAAAGTTGTGAGTAAATCACTATCAAAAGATCAATAGTTATATTTTGACCCAAAAAGGTCAATAGTAATATAAACCAGCAGCCATGGACAAATACATACCATTTTCATCTCATATATATGTTAATTTAAAAAAAAAAAATCGAAAATGATGTATTGGTTAATTAGGCTTAATGCAATGGAAATATTAACTTGTGATCAAAGTGAATATCACTTTAATATAGGTGAGATGAATACCATTAAGTTGCCATTATTTTCAGAGGTATATTCTAAAACGCACATGGTATTGTATCAAAAGTTGTCATGTGCCCGGCAAATCTCGCTCACATACAGTACAACTTCTTTAAATTAATATTCTTTAAATTAATATACATTAAATATTTCTATAAAATAATATAATTTTATAGTTCCAAATTTAGTTTTTGGTTCAGTTAGTATATCGATAAATTAATAATTTTTATAAAAAATAAAAAAATATAATTTTGGTGTATTCCAAACATTATTAAGTTATAGAAGTTTCAATGTAACAGGAAAATGTTACATTTATGATAAATACCATAACGTATCAATCTAAATAAAAAAATTCTCAGAGTTGACAAATATTCTTTAGTAATTTGGCCGTGTATTCTAATTTCTCACACATAAGTATCTATATCAATGTATTAAAATTATAAATATATGCATTAGTTCTCAGCGTGGTTCCTACATACTGTATGAGTAATTATGCAATACACCTACTTTCTGTCTCATTTAGTTTACTATTTACATTTTATGGTCCATTATATTGTACACTTCTCAATAATGTATTCTGCAAACTATGTATGAATATGTAATGTATGTTATATCAATTTACAATAGTTTCACCCCGCACAAAGTGCGGGTCTCTACCTAGTTATTATTATAAACGTCCAGATGATCCTGACGCTCATGAGAAGTTTCAGAGGCTCAAGACATCTTACGAGGTACTCAAAGAAAAGAAAGGTAAGAAGATGTTTGATGATCTTCTTAGAATCTAGCGTGAGAAACAAGAAAAGAAGCCGCAAGTGGATTCCAAGAGGCGTAAGATGATGTCTGATCTAGAGGAAAGAGAGCGTTCTGGTTTGGCTAGGGGTTGTGTTGAAGAGGAGAGAATCGCGAGGAAGCTTAAGGAGGAAGTGGATAAGATACGTGCAAGACACGCAAATATGAGTGGTGGTGTAGATGAAAAGAGAAAAGAAGTTAGAAGTAGAGCTGGTGCTAGTGTTAAGCTTGATAATAAGGAGAGAGTGTTGAATGTTTCTTGGGATAAAAATTCATGTTGTATAGGGGTTTAGTGTTAATCGTGTAGGATTTATGGCTTAGGTTTTAGGGTTTTATTATTTGGTGTTTTTAATTGCTTTTTTTATTTTTTTAATTTTTTTGTTTAATCAGGATGGGTTCAGGCCTTCCACCTTAATCCTTCCAGGCCCGGAACCAACCTGCGTCTATACCTTTTACGGTCCTGGACACTGTTCTCCGTCCGAGACTCGAACTTGTGACCTCTCAAACAATTGCCTGAGGTGTTACTAGTTGAGCTAGCTCGTCCGAGTTTTTTAATTGATTTTATCTGCAAAACTCTGATATGTTACTTTTTCATGTTGAATAATAGGCGGGTATGAACCAGAAACGATAATGGTATAATGTCATGTCAATTATTTTGAAGAAAAATAAACAACGTGCTGAAAATATATAATATATATATTTCACTCTATATATTATTCAAGTTTGGGTGAAACAGGAAATGTTATGGCATGAAATGAGATCATCTGAACACGTTTTGCCATTATCCAGTGTCCTAGGAAGCGAGCTCGTAATAATTTATTTTTTTGGTCAATGAAATGTTAAATTAATTCATGTAACAGCTAATGATTACTCATTTGCTCAATAGAAAGTGGTCTTGACTTGCCTCTCTTCATTGCCTTCAAGTCATTTTCTTTCCTCTTTATTTTCTTCTTCCTCTGCTTAAAGGAAGACTCTCAAAGCTATGGCAAGCGAATCAAGAACCAGATGGGTTCTCCCTTACAAGACCAAGAACTTGAAAGAAGATTACTCTCTTGGTCGTGTGCTCGGACAAGGCCAGTTTGGAACCACTTTCCTCTGTTCACATAAGGAAACAGGTCAAAAGCTTGCCTGCAAATCCATACCCAAACGAACTCTCCTTTCTCAAGAAGATTGCGACCAGGTTTTGAGAGAGATTCAGATAATGCATCACTTGTCTGAATACCCCAACGTTGTCCGGATACAAACCACGTATGAGGATGATACTAACGTCCACCTTGTGATGGAGCTTTGTGAAGGTGGTGAGTTGTTTGATAGAATCGCGGAGAAAGGTCATTATAGTGAGAGAGAAGCTGCTAAAGTCATCAAGAGTATTGTTAGCGTCGTTGAGACTTGTCATTCTCTTGGTGTTATGCATAGAGATCTTAAGCCTGAGAACTTCTTGTTCTCTTCTTGTGATGAAGATGCTTCTCTTAAGTCAACAGACTTTGGCGTCTCTGTTTTCTGCGAACCAGGTCTGGTTTTTGATTCTCTCCTCCTTTACATATTCTCCTCCTTTAGATTTTAGGGACAATGGTGCGACAGCCCGAATCCAAATCTATATTCCTCCAATCTTACTAATTAAGGGGTCTAATATTTTTTTTATACATATATATTTTTATATAGAAAAATTTAAATATTTACGAATTTTAGTTGAATAGGGACCCTAAAATATTTTACATATACATAATTTATTTTTATCACAAAATTTTATAAAGATATTGATGATAAAAAAAAGTTCAAATATATTTAAACTTTTAATAAACATAAATATTAAAAAATTTAAAAAGAAATTTGTCCAGAAATCCAAATAAATGTTGAGCCGGTCCTGGTTGTAAGTGTGAAGAATGTGTGTTTTGGGCACGCAAATCATTGTTTATTTGTTTTTGTCAGGCACAAGGTTTTCAGAACTTGTTGGAAGTGCATACTATGTGGCACCTGAAGTTTTACTTAAGCATTACGGCCGTGAATGTGACGTATGGAGCGCTGGAGTTATACTCTACGTTTTGTTAAGTGGTTTTGCTCCTTTCGATGCTGGTTAGAATCTTTTTTTTTTCTCTTTATAGATATGTATAATCGCAGCGTGTTCACTCTCTCATCTCATGTGTCAAATTTTGTAACCAGGAACTGATAATGGGATCTTTAGAGAGATTTTACAGGGAGAGCTGGACTTTGAGACCGATCCTTGGCCTAGCATTTCAGAAAGTGCCAAGGATCTTACAATGAAAATGCTTGAGAGCGATCCAAAGAAAAGACTAACTGCTCATCAAGTCTTGTGTAAGCTCTCACTTTGAACTTAGACTATTCAAGTTGATGTATATTCTTTTGCTATTGTGTGATTCATGTGTTGTTGTTTTTGTTAGGTCATCCTTGGATTGTGGATGATATGGTTGCTCCAGATAAACCATTGGACTTTGCAGTAGTGTCCCGCCTTAAAAGGTTCTCTGCAATGAACAAACTTAAGAAGATGGCTTTACGTGTAGTTGCAGAGGGACTATCTGAGGAAGAGATCGGTGGGCTCAAAGAACTGTTCAAGATGATAGACACAGACAACAGTGGGACCATCACGTTTGAGGAGTTGAAAGATAGTATCAGACGTGTTGGGTCAGAGCTTGTGGAATCTGAGATCCAAGAACTCTTGCAAGCAGTAAGTAGCAACTCTCTTCTCTTTATCAACTTTCACTGTTATGATTGTGTGTTTGTGTGTATCAGGCTGATGTTGATGAGAGTGGAACAATAGACTATGGAGAGTTCTTGGCTGCAACAATCCACTTGAACAAGCTAGAAAGAGAGGAGAATCTAGTGGCTGCATTCTCTTTCTTTGACAAAGATGCAAGTGGTTGCATCACTATGGATGAGCTCCAACAGGCTTGGAACCAGTTTGGCATAAAAGATTCAAATCTTGATGAAATGATCAAAGACATTGATCAAGACAATGTAAGTATAGTTTCACAAAGATCTATTTGGTCTCTTTATAAAGGAGCTTATTGTGTTTGCTTCTTGTAGGATGGACAAATAAACTATGGAGAGTTTGTGGCAATGATGAGGAAAGGAAATGGCAATGTTGGGATGAGCAGGAGAACAATGAGGAACACTCTTAACTTTGAGAATCTTCTTCTTGAATGAATTACTAAACTTTTCACTACTGATTGTTTCATGATTGACTTTCTGTTTTAAAACCAGTTGTGTTTTCAATAAATCCAATTATGAGGAGTGTAAACTGGAATCAAGCTCTTAACAGTTATCCAATATTGATTTTGCTAGTTTTTTTTCTTTTACCAGTTATCAGAGTTTCTCTGTTACAAAATGGTGTTTGGACTTGATATAATGTGTCTCCAAATGTTGAATCTAATAACTTTACCAAAACAGCTTAACAAGTGGAAACAAAAGGTCATAAAATTTGTTTAGATTTTTAAAGAATGAGAAAAGATTAGTTTGTCTTGTTTAAGATTTAGTATGTCTCAATCCAATATATTTTGAGGATTTTTAGCGTAATATCCGTTGATGTTTAAGATAAGTTAATACTTAATAATCTAATTTATTAAAACATGATTATTGCTAACAATTACCCTCACTCTACCCTGGAATATTATTTTAATAGTCATTGGATTTATTTTTAAAAATTAATCTAATTCTAACTGCATATAACTGATATATTTATTTTGTAACCTTCACTTTAACATCAAAATTGTCGTCATCCACTTCTCTCAAATATATAGTCAACAATTATATTTATTAATAATTATTCCTTGACAATATATACGTAGCTGTAACTTTTTATATAATCGAACCATATTAATCACTTTTTATTATAGTTAACTGATAGTATTAACATGCTATTAATAATAAATATTTATTCTATTAAAATAGAAACATAATTTATTGACATAGGTTTAGTCCAATTATTTTAATAGGATTACAAAGAAAACACAAATAGGAATAAAAATATAAATAGGCAAAATAAATTTCCAAAAAAATATAAAATACAAAATATATGGACCAAAACTAAAGAAAAATATAAAATATAAAACAAAAATATATGCGTCCTTTGAAAGGCGGATCAAAATCTAGTAATCACTAAATTGTGTATTTCTGAGTCAAAACAAGTATTTGGATTATCTCCCAAGGATAGTGAGTTTTCAAATTTTGCTTAGCTGTTTTCTCTATTAACATTTTCACAAAAAATAATATGACACTAACAATTATGATATGGAAAATTACATTTAAAAGTTGTTTATATATCTGGTAAATTTTTTAAAATATAGTAATAACTTATACATCTTCTTTCACATAATTACATTAAAATATACTATTTAATAATATAATAATAAAAATATAACAATATTTTAAAAATTTTGAAACATTATTTAATTATATTTTAATAATTATACAATTTTACTTTGAAAATTTCTTCAAAAATTTATTCATTTAAAAAAAAAACTTATAATCTTAATACCATTAGTTTCTTTTTTATATTTACAGATTGTAAAAATACTATTTAGTTTTGAAGTTTCTATAATATACAATTTTGTAAAGTTTTTTCTTAATTTTAGACAAGTTCATATAATACATTTTAAGAAAATAAAAATAAAAACATATCTAAGATTTTAATTATATATGTTTAATTAAATCCAAATTTTAAAAAATTATTGGTAAGCAAATAATAAAATATTTACAAAATTTTAATTTAAAATATAGTTTTAATAAAATGAATTTTTTTTTTGTTGCGTAGTTTTAAAAATATGTGAATACGATTAAATTACACACCCCTCCAAAAGAGGCGAAATCCGAAAAGAATTTATGCTTAGTACGTATTTAGTATGACCTAATTGCAAACTCAACTATCCCATACATGAGATTTTGTTATTTTGTTATTTTAAATTTTTTTTTTAATATTAATTACCTTTGAGCCTGAAAATAATAATGAATTTCTTAATCCATTAAGATGGAAACAAAATTTTATATTATTTATCACTTATTTAAATCATATACTTTAAAACATATTACTGAATTTTTTTTATTTCAAATAAAAATCACTTTGTTTTGATAAATTTTCAGTGGTAACTTTTAAATAGTTTATTATTTAATTCTTCTTAAATAATTTACTGATTTAAAAAAAAATTAAAGCAAAACTAAAATCCAAAACCAAAAACTGAAAACACAGGTTATATTATTGATTTTGTTTATTTACAAAATAAAGTATTGCAGTTTTTTTAAAACAAAATTGCCATATTTTCAGTTTTAAATTAGATGTTCGATTACTTAGGATTTGTTTGTTGGTAATATCAGTTCAAACTAACTCAGCGGTTCAAAAAACTCAAACGAAAAGCTGAAAATCAAAAATAAAAACTTAAAAACTAAAACCCAAAAACCAAAATTTAAAACCAAATGTAAAAATAAAAACTGAAACTAAACACTAAGGCAAAATGATCACCGCCACAAATTTTGGATTACTGATTTTATACCAAAACATACTTTAAATAAAAACAAAATCCAATTATATAAATTTTTAATCATAAAATTTTCTGCGCTTTTCAAGCACGGGTCAAAATCTAGATGGCAAAAATTTTTTTAAAAAAAATTGCAATAGTTTATTTTGTTAATAAACAAAAGCAATAATATAATCTGCGTTCTCAGCTTTTGGTTTTGGATTTTAGTTTTTAGATATGGTTTTGGTTTTGATTTACATATCATTTTCTAAATGAGTAAAATATTTAAGAAAAATAAAATAATAAACTATTTAAAAATTACCATTGAAAATTTATCAAAACAAAGTGATTTTTATTTAAAATAAAAAAATACATTAATATGTTTTAAAGTACATGATTTAAATAAGTGATTAATAATATAAAATTTGTTTTTTTAATATTAATTACATTTGGTCCTGAAAATAATAATTAACTTTTTGATCCATTAAGGTGGAAAATTTATTCAATTTTTTTGGAGTTTTCCCTTAATACTAAACCCAAAAATCAAACCATATAATTTGTCCTAAAAACAAAAGTAAGCCCAAGACTCAATCCTACAAATAACCACATGTTTAATTTAAATAATGCAGTTTTGTAAATTATATGGCATGTATTATTTGTAATACTTTAGAAATGATTCAAATTTAAATGATAATTTATATCAATAGATAAAAAAATGATTCTATTTTAATAGAGTAGATACACACACAACGTATTGAAAATATACTTATTTATCTTATTTTACTCTCTATATATTATTCAAGTTTGGGTGAAACATGAAGTGTTATGGCATATAATAAGACCATCTGAAGATTCTGAACATGTCTTGCCATGATCCTGTGTCCTAGGAAGGGAGCACGTAGGTACCTACTATACATAAAAAAAATCTTTAACTTATTTTTTTGGTCAATAAAAATATCTGTAACAGTTAATGATTACTAGTTGATAATAATTTCATTTGACTTGTCTCTCTTCTCTCTCTCTCTCTCTCAGACTCTCAAAACTATGGCAAGTGAATCAAGAACAAGAACCAGATGGGTTCTTCCTCACAAGACCAAGAACTTGAAAGACGATTACTCTCTTGGACGTGTGCTCGGAAAAGGACAGTATGGAACCACTTTCCTCTGTACCAATAACGCAACAGGTCAAAAGCTTGCTTGCAAATCCATACCCAAAAGAAAGCTCCTTCATCAAGAACATTTCGACCGCGTTTTGAGAGAGATCCAGATAATGTATCACTTGTCTGAACACCCCAACGTTGTCAGGATACAAAGCACGTACGAGGATGATACTAGCGTCCACCTTGTGATGGAGCTTTGTGAAGGTGGTGAGTTGCTTGATAGAATCGTGAAGAGAGGGTATCACAGTGAGAGAGAAGCAGCTAAGCTCACCAAGACTATTGTTAGCGTCGTTGAGGCTTGTCATTCTCTTGGTGTTGTGCATAGAGATCTTAAGCCTGAGAACTTATTGTTCTCTTCTTGTGATGGAGACGCTTCTCTTAAGTCTACTGACTTTGGCCTCTCTGTTTTCTGCAAACCAGGTCTGGTTCCCTTTGCATATCCTTCTTCTTATCTTCATGATTGTGTTGTCGGAAACTGTTTTCATTGAACCCTTGATTAGATGCTATGGCTGTGAACAGGGCCGGTCTTGATATTTTGGGAGCTTTTTTTTCTACAAATTTAGGAGTCTATGTCAATTTAAAAAATTTCAAAAATTTTGGGGATCATAGACGAATGTTTCATTCGGCTTGGCCTAAGACCGGCCTTAAGATTTTAGGAGCCTTTTTCTATAATTTTAGGGACTAAAGACGAATGTTTCATCCGGCTTGGCCTAAGACCGGCCCTGCAAGCTGTGAGTTTGTGTGTGTGTTTAGCTGAATAAGTTTCTTTGTTTTTTCAGGTGTAACGTTTTCCAAAGTTGTTGGAAGTCCTTACTATGTGGCACCTGAGGTTTTACGTAGGCGTTACGGCCGTGAATGTGATGTATGGAGTGCTGGAGTTATCCTCTACGTTCTGTTATGTGGTTTTCCTCCTTTCAATGCTGGTTAGCTTCTTTCTTTCACTTTATAGATATGTATATTAGGATAGATGATTAGGCTGGTTTACATTGGTTAACTAGAGTTGGTTACTGAGATAAACCGGTTATGTATTTTCGGTTATGTATATATAAGCAACACTTGCTTATTTTGTAAAGTTACCATTAATGTGAATAACAAACTTTCTTCCGTTATTCATCTTCTCCCAAACTCAATTTCATTAAAATACAAGCTTGAATCATTGTTAATAATGTAATAATAACAAAGTTTCACTCTCTCATCTCATGTGTCCTATTTTGTATCCAGGAAGTGAACGTGAGATCTTCAGAAAGATTCTACACGGAAAGCTAGACTTTGAGACCAATCCTTGGCCTAACATATCAGAGAGTGCCAAGGATCTTGTAGGAAAAATGCTTGAGAGGGATCCAAAGAAAAGGCTAACAGCTCATCAAGTCTTGTGTAAGCTACTTAGCTCTCATCTCATGAGCTTGTTAGACCGCTAAAGCTGATTGAAGTTGTCTTATTTTGTTAGGTCATCCTTGGATTGTGGATGATATGGTTGCTCCTGATAAACCATTGGACTTTGCAGTAGTGTCTCGTCTGAAAAGGTTCTCTGTAATGAACAAACTTAAGAAGATGGCTTTACGCGTAGTTGCAGAGAAACTCTCTGAGGAAGAGATTGGTGGGCTCAAAGAACTGTTTAAGATGATAGACACAGATAACAGTGGAACCATTACTTTTGAAGAGTTGAAAGATAGTATCAGACGTGTTGGGTCAGAGCTTGTGGAATCTGAGATCCAAGAACTCTTGCAAGCAGTAACTAGTAACTCTCTTACTATTCTTTTCAAGTACCATCTTATGATTGTGTGTGTATGTATCAGGCTGATGTTGATGAGAGTGGAACAATAGACTATGGAGAGTTTTTGGCTGCAACAATTCACTTAAACAAGCTAGAAAGAGAGGAGAATCTATTGGCTGCATTCTCTTTCTTTGACAAAGATGCAAGTGGTTGCATCACTGTTGATGAACTCCAACAGGCTTGGAAGCAGTTTGGTATAAAAGATCCACATCTTGATGAAATGATCAAAGACATTGATCAAGACAATGTAAGTAGTTTCACAAAGATCTTTTACTAGTTTCCTTATTAAGAAGCTAAGATGAATGTGAATGGTGCTTGCTTGTTTTGTAGGATGGACAAATAGACTATAGAGAATTTGTGGCAATGATGAGGAAAGGCAATGGCAATGTTGGGATCAGAAGGAGAACAATGAGGAACACTCAACTCTGGAATTTTCTTGAAAGAACTTTCTGTTTCTGTTTTTAAAACCAGTTATGACTAGTGTAACTGGAATCAAGATCTTAACAGTTATCAAACATTGATCTCACCAGTTATCAGACTCTTTGGTACAAAAGGGTTTTTGCCTTTTTGGCCTTAATATAATGTGTCTTGAAATGTTGGCATTAATAACTTTAACAGAAAAATTTAACCAATGGAAATAAAAAGAAATTAAGATACTATAACTTAAAAGGGTTATAAAACCGGTTAGATATTAGAGAGTGGGAGAAAGGATTAGTTTGTTTGTAATCAGAGAATGTTCAACAAACTTTTGTGTTGCATACAAAGTCATATCAATTATTTTGAAGGAAAATACACAACGTGCTGAAAATATATAATTTATATTTTTATTTTATCAAGTTCAAGTTTTTTTTTTTTTTTGACAACATCAAATTCAAGTTTAAATAAAACAGGCAATCTGATTTTATGAAACAGATCATCTGACCACGTTTTTTGCCATTTTTCTGTTACCATCCAAGCTCATATCACATTATACACAAAAACATTAACTTAATTTTCTTGGTCAATGAAATGTCTAAATAATTCATATATATCTCTAACAGCTAATAATTTCTAGTTGACAACTTATTCAACTCATGTCATTTATATTTACTTACCATATTCATATATAGTCTAATCATTTTAGGTAATTTTCTAGATTATATTTAAGAAAATAAGAAATAAACATATTTTGTAGATTACTAATTAATTTTATGATTAGTTTAATAAAAAATATAATATATGTTTAGATGGACTAATTAATTTTTTTTTAAAAATATAATAACCATTCGAGGATGATGATGACACATGAATAATTTACATTTTATAGTGTTTCTCAATTAATATATAAAGCATAATAACTTATACTGTTTCTCAATTAATATATAAAGCATAATAACTTGATGTATTTGGTCAATGAAATGTTCAATTAATTCATATATATCCGTAACAGCTAATAATTACTAGTTGACAACATATTCAACAAAAACAACCAAGTCATGTAATTAATATTTACTTTCCAATGCCATTTTATTCATTTAATGTGAAAAGAAAAGAAATAACTCATAAGAGAAACTAACTGAACGATTCATTTGCTTAATAAAACTGGTCTTGACTTCCCTCTCTCTTCAATACACAAAGACAGTTTCTCTCCTCATTATTTTCTTCTTCAGATTCTCTAACAAAAAAAAAAAGTCAAGACTCAAAACTATGGCCAAAGAATCAATAACCAAATGGGTTCTCCCTTACAGAACCAAGAACCTAAGAGACGATTACGTTCTTGGTCGTGTGCTCGGACAAGGCCAGTTTGGAACCACTTTCCTCTGCACCCAAAAGGAGACAGGTCAAAAGCTTGCCTGCAAAACCATACCCAAAAGAAAACTCCTATGTCAAGAAGACTACGACGACGTTTTGAGGGAGATCCAGATAATGCATCACTTGTCTGAATACCCCAACGTTGTCCGGATACAAAGCACGTACGAGGATGATACTAACGTCCACCTTGTGATGGAGCTTTGTGAAGGTGGTGAGTTGTTTGATAGAATCTCGGCTAAAGGTCATTACAGTGAGAGAGATGCTGCTAAGGTTATCAAGACTATTATTAGCGTTGTTGAGGCTTGTCACTCTCTTGGTGTTATGCATAGAGATCTTAAGCCTGAGAACTTTTTGTTCTCTTCTTCTGATGAAGATGCTTCTCTTAAATCTACAGATTTTGGTCTCTCTGTTTTTTGCAAACCAGGTTTGATTCTGGTTCTGATTCTTTTCCCCCCTTTGACATCTTGCATCTTCTGAAAATGTGATTTAAATCTCGGTGCACCAGTTAAAAACCACATTCATTTAGCCGGATGAAGTCCGGTACAGTGAATTTTTTAGGATTTAGGATTCGGAATAAGGATGTTTTTTTAAAAGGAAAAGGAATATCGGATTTTGAGGCCAATATAAATACGGATCAAATAGACCGTAAAATTAGGGTGAATTGGCTGAAAATACAAGAAGAATGTAGTAATTAAGAAAATATCTAAATATTGTGGGGGAAATAGTGATTCATTCACACAATCACTATACAATATCCTAATGACAATCCATTTAAAATTTTCTTTTGTATCTTTACTTCCCGATGTTACATTATTCAAATTCCCAGTGTTTAAAAAAAAAAAAAAAATCCTAAACTGATAATTGCATCAATAGTGTTTTGCTTAAGTTTATTTGCTTATTCAAAATTAGTTTGCATTTGTTCACAAAAAAATTGTGTTCTTGAGTACTTTTTTCCATTGAGCCCTTGCTTGGGTGTTTTATCCATACAATTTTTTGTTTTTTTGTGTGTTTTTTCAGATGCAACGTTTACAGAACTTGTTGGAAGTGCATACTATGTGGCACCTGAGGTTTTAAACAGGCGTTACGGCCGTGAATGTGATGTATGGAGCGCTGGAGTTATCCTCTACATTCTCTTATGTGGCTTCCCTCCTTTCAATGCTGGTTAGCTTCTTTGCTTTCTCTTTATAGATATGTAATAATAACAAAGTTTTCACTCTCTCATCTCAATGTGTCTTATTTTGTATCCAGGAACTCAATATGGGATCTTCAGAAAGATTAAACAGGGTAAGGTGGAGTTTGAGACAAGTCCTTGGCCTAACATTTCAGAGAGTGCCAAGGATCTTATAGGGAAGATGCTTGAGAGTGATCCAAAGAAAAGGCTAACTGCTCATCAAGTCTTGTGTAAGCTTCTTAACTTTTGAGCTTAAGGTTGCTAAAGTGATGTGTGTGATTCTTGTGTTGTTATTTTATCAGGTCATCCTTGGATTGTGGATGATACTGTTGCTCCAGATAAACCATTGGATTTTGCAGTTGTGTCCCGGTTGAAAAGGTTCTCTGTAATGAACAAACTTAAGAAGATGGCTTTACGCGTAGTTGCAGAGAAGCTCTCTGAGGAAGAGATTGGTGGGCTTAAAGAACTGTTTAAGATGATAGACACAGACAACAGTGGGACCATTACTTTTGAAGAGTTGAAAGATAGTATCAGACGTGTTGGGTCAGAGCTTGTGGAATCAGAGATCCAAGAACTCTTGCAAGCAGTAAACATCAACTCTCTTCTCTTTATCAACTTTCACTGTTATGATTGTGTGTGATTGTGTGTGTGTATTAGGCTGATGTTGATGAGAGTGGAACAATAGACTATGGAGAGTTTTTGGCTGCAACAATCCATTTGAACAAGTTGGAGAGAGAGGAGAATCTAGTAGCTGCATTCTCTTTCTTTGACAAAGATGCAAGTGGTTGCATCACTATGGATGAGCTCCAACAGGCTTGGAACCAGTTTGGTATAAAAGATTCACATCTTGATGAAATGATCAAAGACATAGACCAAGACAATGTAAGTAGTTTCTTAAATAACTGTTTCCTTATGAAGGTTCTTAAAATGGTGTTTGGTTCTTGTAGGATGGACAAATAAACTATGGGGAGTTTGTGGAAATGATGAGGAAAGACAATGATGGGATCAGCAGGAGAACAATGAGGAACACTCTCAACTTTGAGAATACTCTTCCTCATGAGTCAAAATGAATTGACTTAAAACTTTACATTTTTACCTGAAATTTGCTTGAAAGAACTTTCTGTTTCTGTTTTAAACCAGTTATGCCTTCCATTAAAAAAACAACTATGAACAGTGTAATTGGAATTAAACTCTTGCCATTGATCTTACTATGAGAGAAAAAAAACTATCACAGAGTACAATGCAACCTTATCAAGTGCTAGGAGAAACATATAAAGAGTGGATTCAAACAGAATGACATTCAATACAAAGCCATTTACAGCAAGGTATAGGCGTATAGGACACAAGGAATAACATTCTATATAGAAGTCTAATATACACACTCTACAACGCAAGCCAATTACAAAAATGTATGGGACACAAGGAGTAACATTCAACAGTGTGTAACTATGTATGTGAATGATACAGAACAAACATTACATACCTGTTGAGTATTGATGTCAACACCAGAAAGCCAGCAACCAAATCCAGGATGTGAATGATATACCAACCCACCACCATTTCAGGTCTGAAATACAATAATACATGAACTCATAAGACTCACTAAGTGTACAAAGATTCTACAATAAGTGTAGGCCTTTAGATTGGTGTTAGAGAAGAATGATATGAGAATCTACCTTCCACTTTGTTTAAGCATGTCAAGCATATTGGTCTGGAAAACATGATCAACAGCTTCAACACTAACACCAGTACCACTCTGTGGCATAGCGAAAACATCAACAACACGAACAGTGTACTCATCCACAAACTCTCCAAGCATCAACCCCATAACCTCCATTGGAACTCCAGCTCTCCCTGTATCACACCATCACAAAAACTCAAACTCAAAACCTTGTTCAAATCACTATTCAATCCATGTGGCATTAACAGAGATACCAAAACTCATCACAAACTCAAACACATTAGGTGGAGTTTTTTTTCTTTGTCGACCTTATATAAAGGCCATGGGCCATGGACCTTCTCAAAGCTTATGCAACAAAACCTCATCCATCATGCTCTTGAGTCTTGACTCTTATTTAAAAGATGGTTCTTAGATTTTTTTTAGTTAAAACGAAGAAACAGTTCTTAATCATGGTCTCTTTAAGGCTTTTGTGTAGCTTCTATAATGTTGGCAATGCTGAGATCTGTGTACTGTGAATCTTTCTCCTAATGGTTTTTATTTGGCACATTTGAAACGTTTCACAAGAATGAAACTCAGGATCTCAAAGCTTATTTAACAAAACCTCATCCATCATGGTCTTAACTCAAATGAAACTGTAATGGATGGGGAAAAAATAGAAGAAGGTTACTCAAAGATCAAACTGCTCCCAAACAAACTCCATTGGTGTGTCCTTAGGACAAGAGTTGAAAGATTTCACCATATGGTTTGAATCAACATTGGTTTTTAAATGTATAGCAGAGGAACTGTGCTGGTTCCACAATAACTCTTCAGGTAAAAAAATGCAACGTATAGAGATGTTGAGAGCTTCTTAACAACATAAGTTCAGAATCTTTGCACTGTTTTCAATTACGTTTCTGCAACTTAAATAGAAATAAACAAACAAACAATCAAAAAAATAGTCAACTGCAAATTCTAGAGACAGTTATAAGAAAAGCTGTGCACACTTTTCAAACTTGAGTTCTAAGCTTTTTGTTGGATCAGGGTTTGATATGAGCTAGAAGCTTGGTGAGGAGCACTCCAGATCCGATGCTGTTTCCTGTCATGAAGACACTGAAATCTGGAAAATCAATAAAGTACTCTTGGTCACTCCACTCTTTGAGTTCTTCTAGGGAGAATGGTCCATGTGTTTGTCCTTTAGGTAGCTCATAGCACCACATCTTCTTCTTTGGATCATACTTCTTGTAATCTCCTTTCTCCTCCTCCTCCTCTTCATCATCATCGCTCAGTTCAATGATCACTGGTGCATTTGCTTGAGCTTGAGATTCATCAAAGATAGAATCCTTGTTGTTCTGTGTGATCATGCCGTCTTCTGGTAGCTCCTCCACATCTTCAAGAAGATCTTTGTCACCTGCAAATAACACACAAACCAAGGGTCCAGATCAATTCCAGAATGTTTCCACTATGAAGATACAAACAGTTCAGAAGGTAATGGTTCAATCTAGCCAGCAAAACAACAAGAACAAAACTAAATGGTGTTTTCATCTCCTTAGTGTATAAGGGGACACATTAATCTTGATCTAAGCTCATTTAAAGCCTTATCAATTAACTGAAGTTACAAAACAGGGGACTCACCTGCAGAAACAGCCCATGGTGGTTGGTCTTCTTCTTCTTCTTCATCACAGAGCTGGGGAATTTCTTGAGCTTTCACGAGACCAGAAACTGGTGAATCATTGTGATGAGTCTCAATGGATGCTTCAGGGTTTGGTTCCATGAACTCATCTTCGTTATTCACATCAACATCAACACTTTCAGGTTCAACTTCTTCAGCAATAACTTCAGGAACCTCAAGCAAAAGCCTGGACTGTTCTTCCGGATTGCTAAGAAGCTCCCTTCTGTCCAGATACTGAGACAGTGTACTATGAAGTCAAGACAATAAACAATAGAAAAAGAGTCTCACCGTAAACAATGCTAATGGTTTATAAAGTAATGCTTAAAGATTAAGGATATTCTCTTTTCCATCCTTTTTCACTGGCCTGGTTGATTTTCCTTGGTAACGATACAAGTTCTCTTGCAATCCACTAAAAAGACATCCACCAAGAAGTTTAGATTAGTTAATAGAATAAGTTTAGATTATTTGATAATCATATCGAAATAAAGAGAACAAGTTAGGAACATACATGTTTTGTCACATCTTCATGCAGACTTCGAACTTTCTCTTCCATCTCCACCTGTCCATGATTAAAGTAAACTTTTGATTAGAGATCTGAAACAAGTCAGAAGCATTAGAATAAGCAGCATAGTGATCAAGTTTAGCTATACAGTTTACTAGAAAAAGCTCTAAAGAAACTTACAACAGTAAGTTTCTTCACAGAGCCATTCTTTATTCTCTGTTGCAACTCTTCACATTCCTCCTGCCAAAAGTCAACAAAAAAATGCCTATGAGAATTAGTAAACAGGACACATTATATCTCAAGTAAAATTTATATTTGCTAATATGTGACAATCCGTTAGTTAAAACAGTTTAATAAGAAAGCCACTGCTAGTTCTCAAGACACAGGGAGAGGAACAAAGGTTTTGCACATAGAAAATATAAGCTTCAGAGCCATCTGGACTACCTATGAATTGTCATAGATTAAGAAGCACAAAGCAGAGTTATTATTAGGATACAACCTGAGTGAAATCATCATCTGAAAGTGCAGAGGAAGCAACATCTTCTAGATAATAACAATAGTTTGTCACCTGAAGAAAGTAACCATCAATTGGGTTCCCCTCCTTCACACCTACACAACACAAAAGAGAGTTTATACAAAGTCACAACTCACAAATGAATCAAACATAGATTCAGATGAACAGTATACCTGTCACGTGAACAAGCTGACGACAAGGATTCTTGATCCTCACGAAACTCCCCAACACTTTACTCTCAAAACTCTCAGACCTCTTTGCCAACTCCATCACCAAACTCTTCCTCAAATACAAAAGCTTAACGTTATCCCTCACTATAGCAGCAACAACACTCCCTTTACGCTTCTTCTCCACAACCTCTTTAAAACACAACCTCTCCTTATCATCACCATCATCAGAGGTGTAAAGATACTTAAAATCCTCATCCTCCTCCTGATTCTCAACGTAATGCTTAGCTACCAAATCAGGAAGCTTCGTTGTGTTAATCTTCGCACACCCAAAAAGGAAAGTTAACTTCTCATCGCAAGTTACTATCTTTGTCTTCTTCTTATTCTTAGCCTTTTTCAAAGGGACAACGTTTAGCTCACGGATGTACTTCCTCACAATGTTTGTAACCTCGTACTCGGAGATCTNTGATTCTCAACGTAATGCTTAGCTACCAAATCAGGAAGCTTCGTTGTGTTAATCTTCGCACACCCAAAAAGGAAAGTTAACTTCTCATCGCAAGTTACTATCTTTGTCTTCTTCTTATTCTTAGCCTTTTTCAAAGGGACAACGTTTAGCTCACGGATGTACTTCCTCACAATGTTTGTAACCTCGTACTCGGAGATCTCGTCGGTTGTGTCGTTACCAAGTGACTGTAGAAAGTCTATTAGATTCTTCGAGCCCCATCCGATAAAGTTTAGACTTTTGGGTTTTTTAAACCTTTTTTTGCTCAAAGGTTTGGCCTTTTCGGTGTGATCTTCCATTTTTATGCTCTGTGATGTTCAAAGGTTGAAACTTTTTATGATGATGATGAAAAAGGTTGGAACTTTATAAAACCCTATACGTACCTGGAGATGGGTTTTGACGGAGAGGTTAAGCTCCGGTGGAATGTTTGATCTGTAGGAGGAGGCGGTGGAGAGAGAGAGAAGTGGCGAGTGACGCAAGGAAGTGACTGGGACTGTTAGTTGGAGTGGTGAAGAAGATGAAAGAGTTTTTGCGGTATTTTTTTTTTTTTTATTTGATTTATTGTTTTTTAATCCGATTTGTTGTATTGGGCTTGATATTGGACTTGGGCCTTAGTCTTTTTTGGAAAGGATGAAGCAGCGAGAGATAAGAGCATCCGCAACGGGAGTGAGGGTGTATTTAGGGAAAAATAATTAAATAATCGGTAGATCCTAAAAAAAATTAAGGATTCGATCCTTAAAATCCCTATATAAAGACTATTTCTTAGTGAATTCTTACACTATTTGCAGATCTCTAAGACACGTGGTAGCCCGCGAATGGTAATCTTTTAAAAAAAAAAATCCAAAATATACTTATCAAATCCGAAATACCCTTTTTCTTAAGAATTCCTATGAGTCTCACGGTTACAGATGTTCTAAATAGCATTTGGTTAAGAGGTTATAAGGCCATCCGCAGCAATAAGCTCTTGCATGATCTCTTACCACTTTAATATTAAAATTAAATGATACAAAGTAGAAAGAGAATGACATTAGATGAGGTACATATGTAGGAAGAGAAAATTTTCTCTTTGTTAAAGAAATCATCTCTCAAATATGTCACTTTCTCATTGATGTAGCATCTTTTTGTTGTAAAAAGTTAATAACAAAAGTTAAGTAATTTGTTTGAGATACTTTAATGACATATTGATCAATGATGATGCTCTAAGGAACTTTGAAGTGTGATTAGTTTTGATTGTGTACTCTTCTTAGCTTCTTATTCCCTTGTGTGTTTCAAATTTGTTTCTATAAACTGATTCAAACAAGTCATTTATTTGTTGTAAAATATAGTTTTGCATTTTTTTGTAATATAAAATTGGCATTTTCATAGGTGACCAAACATTCTTTGATTAAAACAGATCATGTTTGTATAATTTTTATTGATTGTTTCCATTTATTTATTTAAAATGTGAAATTGATCATGGTGTTATGTTTCTGTAAAGACTGGTGGTACAGATCAAATCGTGATGATACTTAAACCATATCAACTTTAAAATATTTAGATGTTTTTTTTCCTTCTAGAACAACACGATATAAACAGGTTTAATGATATGAAACACCTTTTTGTTGATTAATCGAAAGTATTGGCTACATCCGCGACTAATCAATAATGTTCATGAATCATGACTGCTAAAGGATCTCCACAAGATCTGCACAAGAGGTGTTACAATCTTTTTTTTTTGTGCAACCCTTAAAACTTCAGATTAAAATAAACTTGGGTCTGAGACCCATAAAGCTTGTTTTGCAATTTGGTCAGCTAAAATATTTGTTGATCTTGGAATAAACTTGAAAGCGATATATAGAAGTAAAAGAGGTAGATAGGAAGTAGATGTCGTTAAGTACGCCATAAATCTCTAGTTTCATCGTCTCTTTGTTGATGGTGTTGATAAGCACTTGAGAGTCTGAGAATACTAAGACGGCTTCGATATGGTGTGACATGACAAAGGTTATGGCAGACCGAACTGCCAAGGCTTCTGCCATCAAATTATGAAATTTTTATACATAAAGATATATAACTCCAAAATTCGTTAAGAGTGTGATTGAGTGGAACTTCTAACATTAATAAAGTTAGAGTAAATAAATTTTCTTCTAAATTCCTCTGTCTTTTACCAATCAAGATAAATGTGTTTTCATCTCAATCACGAGAAAATAAAAGAAAAGAAAAATGGAATAATATATTTGTTGATTAAGTAAGAGAAATTTTACTTTCAGTTTCATTTTTGTTTTGTTTTCCAATTTTAACTTTTATTTTCTCACTCTGTTACTCTAATTAATACCAATCAAAGCCTAAATAATACACGACAGATATGAAATCAATAATGACTTTTGATATCCCAACTTTTATAATGAAGAAGATGTTATATTAACAATTCTTATACACGAAGAATCAAAGGACCATATTCTAACTTCTTCCAATATTTCTTCTCGGGTCATTCTTCTAGTTATGAAGCTATTCTAAGCTAAACTATCAAGTAACGATGTTCGTTTGTAATTAGAAAATGAAATATATTGACAGCTAAAGCTAAAACCAATCCATTGCTAACATATATATATATTTGTTTGTTATATCTATTCCGCATATCCAGATGAATCTAATCTTAGGAAAACATGGTAAACTACAAACAATATAGTATAGTTCATCACCAATCATTTTGAATTATGATATCCTTTATATTCCGCATATTGAGAAGAATCTAATCTTAGGAAGACGTGGTAAACTAAAAACAATAGTATAGTTCATCACCAATTATTTTGAATTATGATATCCTTTCTATATTTGACGTTGGTTGACTTTTCTTATTAATATATAGCTTTTCTTTTAAAATATTAGTTGTTTGTGTCTCGTGTTTCTATAATCACTTATCAAGAAGATGACTGATTATTTGTCGACAAAAAAAACAGAGTGATCGTATGTTTAACTAACGTAAAAAACAAGAAAATAAGCAAATTTGCTATGTTTTATGTTCTAGTCACTCTCGTAATCTTATATATCTTAAATGAACTTCATAAATTTGGTTATCCTTGTGGTATGTTTGTAGTAGATGAATCCATTAGAATCTCATTTATGGTTTTCAGTATAGTAAGATCTTACAATTACATTAAATTTACATAGTATATAATTTAATATACCATTTTAATTTTTTTAGTTAAACAATATCTTTAGATTTTTTAATAAAGGGTCATTCCCTATCACAGTTACGTAATACAAGTTTACAAGTAACCAATCATAGTAGTACATCTTATATATTAAAACAGAAGTAAATTTGATAACTAACCCTTAAAATTATCATTTATTTACATCTTATTAAAATATTAATTTAATTTAATCTTATATATTAAAAGAGAAGTATATTTATTAATGAACCCTTAAAATTACTATTTATTTACATCTTAATGTCATTGTAGTATTAATTAAATCTAATTTTAGTTATTCATTATCTTTTTCTAATTTAATTAATAATTTCTTAAATTAAATATAAATAAGTAGATAATTTGTTTAAAATTTTAAGGGGAATAGATATTATTTAACGCATTTAACTTCCCTTATGAAGATTCACGTCTGACTGCATCATCTAAACCGCTCTATCGGATCTACTATGGACTGTATTCCTTATACCATGTTATAAATCTCTTGTAAACTTTTTATTTTTTAATTCGTATAATTTCACTTTTTTTGAGATTCGAAACCAAAATCTTCTGATGTAGAAGAATAATGAACCTTTAGTCAAATTATTGGACCAAGGAGATTTCCACAAGGGAAATAAATTATCTGCAATATTTAATTGACAAGTAGATTTTATAATCTAACGCCAAGAAGGAGACGAGTTTTATTAATGGTCTTACAATATCCATAGAAAATTTTGCATTTTCTCAAAAAAAAATGATATGCATGCATATATTAGACATGTTCAATTTGGGTCTAAAATATTTACAACTTACTATGCGTTATATATACTGTAAGTACCAAATTTATTAATATATAATTTATTGATACATATAAATTTTAAAAATGTAATATATTCTCTAATCTAAAATTCCAGTTCAAAACTAATAAAATAAGTATGTAATACAAATCATAATTTTAAAAAATCAATTAAATTATTATATTCACCCAATATATTTTGTGAAAATATAATAATATACATATATAGATGTGAAATATATATCATTAGTTATGAAAAAAATGAATAATGGGAATTTTTAAAATTTATCTTACCGATAAAATGTGGAGAAATTTTTAAGGATAGACCTAAAATTATTTTGTCACAAATATATATCTTAAAAATAAAAATGACCAAAATAAATTTAAATGTTTTATCAAAAATAAATTAATATATATAATTATACTCTTTTAATTAACTAATCATAAATCTTTTTGTTTAGAGTAGGAGTAGGGTTTTGAGGATAGAATTTTTTTAAAAAAATTAAAAATCTTAAAATCTTCGAAAAATACTATTTTAATAATTTTAGTTTTTGAAGTCAATTTTTGTGATAAAAACTTTATGTATCTTAGAGAATTGCCGTAAAATGTAAGAGGAAAAAATATAGAAACAAAAATAAAACTAAAAATTTGAAAATACTAGCGATGAAAGAAATGAAATAAAAATAAAATTGAAGTGAAATAAAAGTCCAAAAAAGGTTGCGCAGTGGAAACAAATCCGAAAGAAGGAAGAAGGAGAGGTTTCCGTTGTGGAGTCGTAATCCAATAGACTCGACTCATCTCCGTCACCAGACGATTCTCAGATCCTCCGATCCGGCGACGTTTCATCACTTCTCCCCCCGAGAGACTAAAAGGTAAAGCAGCTCTCTCTCTCTCTCGATTAGTTTCCACATTCGTTTCATCGAAATTGATTCGATCCTTACGTACGAATCTTCTTATAGGAACGAACGCTCCGAAATCGCGTAATCGGATCCAATAAACGTATCTTAACGTCGTTTTAACGGTTTGGATTTAGGAATGGTTTCGATCGCTGTGTGTTTGTTACGTAGCTAACGGCGTTTTAACGGTTTTGGATTAAGAATGGTGTGAATCTGAATAATCCAGGAGAGAGAGAGAGAGAGAGAGAGAGAGAGAGAGAGAGAGAGAGAGAGAGAGAGAGAGAGAGAGAGAGAGAGAGAGAGAGAGAGATGCAGAAGAGTGGTGTGAATCTGAATAATCCTTCGTTAAAAGTAACAATCCCTCAGGGACAACAGTCAGTTAGGCGTTTAGGTCTTTGCTCTCAGGGATCTCAGCAGTCTTCCCCTGTTGTATTCCCTGAGAAGCGTAGCAAGAAGTTGAAGGCGACACGTGGCGAGATTAGTAGTGATAAGCCAAAGGCTGATGAGATTCGGATTGATATTGGTGGAGGAGATGAGAAGTCTGATTTGTTAGGGAGTCTTGTTTACTCAGGGAAGCTTTTATTTGATAAGAGAGGGAGAGATGGAGCAGAGATAGACGTTTTTAACAAGAAAGCAGTTGATGGGAGGCTTACTAGGAGAGCTTTGGTTTGGGGCTCTAACGTGCTACAGCTTGATGATGTTGTCTCGGTATAGTTTTTTTCTTGCTTAATATGGCTTTGCAATGGACCTAAGAGCACCTCCAATGGGGAGTTCTAGCTCCGGGGTTCTCAAAATACATATATGTGTATGTATATGTGAGGTTCTTTAACTTCACAGAACTTTTTGGTTGGGTTTCCGTAAAGTTAAGAACTTCATAAATTAAATACTATTATTAATATATACATACACACATGTGTATTTTGAGAACCCCGGAGCTAGAACCTCTTATTGAGGAAGCTCTAATAGAGTCAAGAAACTTATCTATGCTTTTGTTGTTTTTTTTGATAGTTGACGTATAATGTGGGTCTCAAGCATTTCACGGTGCATGCTTATCCAGTTGGAAAGGGTTGTTTTACAAAACCGAAGAGAAGCCGGAAAGATTTCCGGTTCATTGCACCTACTGTGGAAGAAGCTGTTCAGTGGGTGGCTAGTTTTGCAGATCAACAGTGTTTTATCAACTGTTTGCCACATCCGTTAGTCTCGAAGAAGCAGGGTTCGTCTGAGTTGTTTTCGGTTCCTATTGATACTCCTCCTGAGTTGGTGTTTAGGTGTAAGAGTGCACCGAAAATGCTTGTTATATTGAACCCTAGGTCAGGGCATGGACGATCTATCAAAGTTTTCAATGATGTAGTGGAACCAATTTTCAAGGTAACCTTATCCATCTTTTTTTTTTATTTGGATGTTGTAGGTGTAATCTACATCATGACATATTATGCAACTTTCATAAAATAATTGCTTTTTGTATCTTGTGTGTGATAATGTGAACTCTCACAGCTTGCCGGGATTAAGATGGAGGTTGTCAAAACAAATAAAGCAGGTCATGCGAGAGAGTTGGCTTCCACTGTCGATATTAGCTTATGCTCAGACGGTACGTATACTTGGTCTATCACTGAATGATATGATTTACACCTACCGGCTTCTAATATGCGTACTTTCTTCTTACATTTCTACCATCGCTTATGAGACCTTGATAATTCTTCCAGGTATAATTTGTGTTGGAGGTGACGGAATCATCAATGAGGTGTGATAATTAGCTTTTCCAAACTTTGCTCATTGATTTTATAGTTTCTTTAGCGTTAACTTCGAGAAATGCTGTTCATATTATTCCAAACTGCTTTTTCTTATCCGCGCTGTTACCTGCCGAGTTGCCGTGCTTCTGAACCAATTTTTGTATTGAATGAAACTTTACTGGCCTTTTTCAGCGTGCTCGCGTCAGTTTGCAAGCATGCTAAAATCATTTTAAGAGTCTAGGAACTCTTATCCTCCGGAGCGAGGACTTTGGGATGTATCTTATAAGGAATTACTTGCTCGAGTGAAACACATGCGTAGTTGATTTTTTGTCCAATGTAGAACTCTCTAGGTAGATCAAGATGCATGGAAAAATACAGCCTTTTATTTAACCTCTCCTACATTATATTTACTTTGAATGAACTTTTATCTCATTGCCTGCCTCTTTCCAATGTTGCAGGTTCTTAATGGTCTACTTACTCGAAGCAATCAGAAAGAAGGAGTTTCTATCCCAATTGGAATAGTTCCTGCTGGCTCTGATAACTCGTTAGTTTGGACTGTGCTTGGTGTTAGAGATCCTATTTCTGCAGCACTCTCTATTGTGAAGGTACTTTTAGCTAATATTTAGTTGGTCCTTGATTTAGTGATTGGTTTATCCGCCCAGCAACATTATGTGTCTTCTGCATAATTCATCTTTCTCAGCTCAAAGGAATTTTTGTTGGTTTAGGGTGGCCTAACAGCTACTGATGTCTTTGCTGTTGAATGGATTCATACGGGTGTAATACACTTTGGAATGACTGTCTCCTATTATGGTTTTGTTAGCGATGGTAAGTGAGAATACATGTGCTTTGTCTTGTTAGAGATTCTATTAATGAACAGGCTATCGGTGTGATCGGTTATGATTATGTATTCCTAGCTTCTTTGCGCATTCTTGTGTTTTTCATGCATTTTAGTGACAGTTTTTTTAATCGTCCTTATTATTCTTGTTTATCTTTTAAACATCTCAACAGTCACAATGGGAACACTCTATTGACTCCCAATACGCTTGCGTGTCATAGCAAAATGCTCAAAATCTCTGTCCAGTTCATTTACAGTTCCGACTTGTGTTTGATGTATTAATTTGAGCTATAGATGTGTTTGTGTTTGACGGAAGAATATTGCGTTAAGTATTTCTTTGCACATACCAGTACTTTCATGTATAAAACGTTCTTCGCCTTCGCTTGCTATACTTAAATTAATGGGTTTTAAACTATTCTGTCATTGTTTATTTGCAGTTTTGGAGCTCTCTGAGAAATATCAAAAACGCTTTGGTCCTATGCGTTATTTAGTAGCTGGATTTCTCAAGTTCATGTGTTTGCCAAAGTATAGCTATGAAGTGGAATATCTTCCGGCACAAAAAGAAGATGCAGAAGGCAAAACTAGACTCGAAAAAGAAGTTGTTGATGTCCAAGATCTCTACACTGATGTAATGAGGAGATCAAGCAAAGAAGGATTGCCTAGAGCCTCCAGTTTATCAAGTATCGACTCCATAATGTCCCCAAGCGTTGGCGAACTAGACAACACATGTAGCAGCACACATGCTAGCACCGAGCCATCTGAATATGTTCGTGGAATCGATCCTAAAATGAAGCGCATGTCCTCTGGCAGAAGAGATATTGAATCTGAGCCAGAGGTTATTCATCCTCAAGGACAGTCAACAACTCCTAACTGGCCAAGGACAAGGTCAAAGTCAAGAACAGATAAAGCATGGATGGGGTTAACATCCCTGCAGGATCCACCCCCAACTAGATCTTCATGGGGGAACACCGGTGCTCACGACAGAGAAGATATTTCATCTACTGTATCCGACCCGGGTCCGATATGGGATGCGGGACCCAAATGGGACAGTGAACCATCTGCTTGGGATGTAGAAAATTCCATCGAGCTGCCAGGTCCTCCGGAGGATATAGAGACAGGAGTAACGAAGCAAACCATGACAACACCAAGATTTGAAAATAAATGGGTTGCTAGAAAGGGTCATTTCCTAGGTATCATGGTGTGTAACCACGCTTGTCGGACCGTGCAGAGCTCTCAAGTCGTGGCTCCCAATTCAGAACATGACGATGGTACAATGGACATGCTATTGGTTCATGGATGTGGAAGACTAAGGTTAATTAGGTTTTTTATCCTTCTACAAACAGGGCGACACCTTTCACTTCCATATGTAGAGTGTGTAAAGGTAACTAAATTTTCTTCACTGTATTAATTATCATTTGCTGTTTCATAACCTCTCGGAAGCTACTAGGAAAATGCTAATCAGAGGGTACTAGTGTAATTCTAGAGTCTCTAGACTAAAGAGTGTTTGGTTGATGAAATTGAATCAGGTCAAGTCGGTGAAGATAAAGGCGGGAAAACAGACGCATGACAGTTGTGGTATAGACGGAGAACTGTTTGCGTTGAACGGAGAAGTGATATCGACGATGTTACCGGAACAATGCAGATTGATCGGTAATGCTCCTCAACGACATTAGTAGTTTAAATAAATCTCATCAAATTATGTGAATGGAAGGAAGAGAAAGAGAAAGAGATCGAGTGGTGTCTATATATATCTCGGCTTTTTTTCTGGTGTTTATTTTGTTCTGGTCTGCGGTAAGAAGAATAACACATGAGAGTATGAAAACTATGATCACCATCCCCATAAGTTCCCTAAAAACCCTAAACCTTTTGTATATTCTTTTGCCCTCTTTCCATGTGTGTCTTGAATATATATATGTACTAATATGTAATCCGACAATGGTTCGTATGTTTTGTTAGAATTTGTCAACTCACATTGTTATACATAATGGGCAAAGTGTATTACTTGTAGCCTTTGGCAGTGTGTGAAAGACACTAGCCACTTGTAACATACATGAAAAATAATATCATGGTTATATTCTGAGAGCAGCATCATATCAGCCGCACGTTCCTGATCCCGTGAAAATATCGCATTGTCCTTTCAAAAGACACGTGTGTTCTTCTTCTCTTTCTTATCCTTTTTATTACCGTTTATTTTTTCTTTCTTACACGTTTATTCATCCATTACAGAACAGAGAAAACGAAAAACAGTTGTTTATTTTTCCCGACAGATTGATTCCCACTTACCCAAATCTTTCTTCTCTCTCCGGCACTCAGATATGAGTAGCCCCATCGCTATGTCACCGGCTTTCTCCACCGCCGTTCTCCCTCACGGCCTCCCCACGGCGCTCAAATCTTGCATCCTCCCACCTCTCACCTCCCAATCTCGAATCAAACGCACAAGAAGAGCTTCCACGACGACGGTTCGATGCGACGTAGCTACCAAATCAGCTGATTCAGTGAACGCAGAGGAGGCTGATCTCTCAGAAGAGGAACTCGAAGCGAAGGCAAAGGTGGGATCTTTGATCAGAGTCACTGCTCCGTTGAAGGTTTATCATGTGAACCGAATCCCTGAGGTTGATTTAGAAGGTATGGAAGGTAAGCTTAAAGATTACGTAGCTGTGTGGAAAGGGAAACGAATCTCAGCTAATCTTCCTTATAAAGTTGAGTTCTTTAAAGAAGTTGAAGGTCGTGGTCCTGTTAAGTTTGTTGCTCATCTCAAGGAAGACGAGTTCGAGTTCATTGATACTTGATGATGAGATACAACAAAAAGGCAAATTCTTTTTTTGTCTCTTCACTCTCTTTTCTTGTGTTTACTGAAAACTTGGGAATGGGGAGAGAATGATTTGTATGTAACTGAGAGTATTGATGTATGTGTATACCTTTAGCAATCATATACATAAGTATCTCTTCTTCACCCCTGTTTGTTATTGATTCATCTGTTCTCGTTATAGTGTCAGTGAGATAGATAGACTTTCATCATTGTAGATTGGAAGAAATGAAAAATTGGATCTTTGATATAGTTCAGAAGGGGGTTTGAGGTTGTGATTGTGATTGTTTCAGACTCTTTGGGGGTAGTTTGCAATTGACACTAGCTAGGCATCACTGAGATGTAGAAAAGGTTGGATCTTTGATATAAGTTCATAAGTGCTATTATATTTACATTTAGTTTACTAGATTTGGAGTTTGCAACTGAGACTAGCTATAGCTTTATTGAAATGTAGAAAAGGTTGGATCTTGAGATCACGATTCTAAGGGTAGATTCAGGCTTTTGATGATCACAGTTATTCTTTCTACTAGATTTGAGTTAAAAGATATGTTTCATCTAAGCAATAATCACTTATCATGATTACATGTCCATTTGCCCAACCCTCTACTTTCTTTTTAAGGTGGATTTGGTTCCAAGAGGAGACTAACCAATACTAAAGCTGATTCTTACTAAGTTAACCATAAGAGTTTGTAAGACTAGATCAACCTGGTCACTCTAATTTGTGTGTGTGTGTGTGTAGAAAATGAGAAGCCATATGGGTTGGTCTTCTAGCTATTCTTGTATGACTACCTAGAGTTTCTGCTCTTTAGAAAGAGACATGCCCAGTTGAAGTTTATCTATTTATTATCTTAAACATAATTTTAGCGATGTCATTGCTTTTAACCGATTTCAATACATTTTTCTTTGTAAGTATTCATAATTTTATAATAAAAAATTAATTAATTAATATTCAACCATCGGCTTCATCTCAAAACATCACATATTTTTAATTAATATTCAACAGTTTTACCCAAATCAACTCTTTAAGTATATGAGTACATTTTTGTAAAAGTGAGTTCTTAACCTTAGCTGATAGATGCCAAACCAAATGTGAAACATTTAATGAAGAGGAAGAAGAAAGAAAAACTTGTGAAAATTAAAGACTTAAAAACAAATCTTGGCATCCTCTAAACACTGCAATGAACCCAACCAGACTATAGATTACTTGAGAAGACGAAATTGCCAAAACCATGTAACGGTATTGTCATCAACTACCTAATAAAAACAAAACTGTTCCTTTGTGCAAACATACAAAATACAAAACTATTCATTCCAAAAAAATCTATCATTCTTCTGATATAATAAAAATAATCTTTAAAAAAAATGAAATTGACTGTGAAGTAACAAACTCATGCCTCTTTTCTGCGTTACGTTAAGAGACAACGACCATACATGGTTAATGGCTATTGCTATACAACTTACCCTTCTGCACCACCTACGCATCCTCCTCTTTTATTCTCTTTTGTCTCTTTTGTAAATTTAGATTCTCTTCTTGGATCTTATTTTTCTTTTCAGTTATCGCATTTTATTGACCAGCTTGTTTTAAACCATTTATATGTACTTCTTTTGATTAACAAGATCACAAAACCAAGAAACTATACATTGATTTAATTTTTGCTAAGACATAAACTAAAATTTTCACATGGACTCTGTAATGTTTTTGGTATTTCTTTGGGCATTAAACGTTAAGTTATGTGTACATTTTTTAGTGAACAGTCTTATATTGTCATAATTTAGCTCCCCACCTGTAATTCAATGCCTGATGAAACTGTATAGTCTAAGTATGCATGTGATACTCTGAAAAATGGATGTAATAATCATAATATTATATATAAATAAAAGCGTGAGGTCAACATCAATCGTCTCCTCTTGGTCCAGCTCTAGAAACAAAGACAGAGTCACAGAGATACTGCTTTTTATAAGTAGTCTTCATTCTCCACGTTTGACTTTATTTCACACTCTTTTTCACTTAATTTTGCAGCTCTTTCTCTATTCTAACTTTCGACCTCTTTAGACAAGAAGAAGAAAAAAATGGGATGCATGGAGCTAGGGAAGAAGAAGAAGAAGCTGATAAGAAGCATTTTGTGGAGAATCAGAGCAGAGATTAATAAGATGAGATCACCAAGAGACAAGAATAAGAAACAGAGTAGTTTCAACTACGATCCTCTTAGCTATTCTCTTAATTTCGACTCTCCTTAAACCGACAAATATATGTCTCCATCTTGCTGTTTTCTTCTTCTCTATATCAGCTTTTTGTGAGATATTATATGTATGTTTCGAATTCTAGCTAGGTATGTTGTTTTCTTCTTCTATGACTATGTATTAGGTTTCTTTAAACATGTTGTTTTTTTGAGTTCACTATCTTCCCTAGATTTAGTTCCAGTGTTTTAGGTTTTATTAACATATTGTTTAAGTTAACCAATATCTACTTTTTTACTTCTATAATGTATAACTTTATAATATAGTTATTCTATTTTAGAATCAAATATAGACGAAAGTCACTTTTAAAAGTCTCACAATTTATCTGAAAGTTTGCAATAGAGCCTGCGACTTTAAACCTAACCGAACAGTCCGAACAGAGCCAAATCGAAATTCTCAGTTTTCTAATTTGGTCTAGTTCGGTAGGATTTTGAAAAGTAATTCGGTCGGTTCGGTTCGGTTTGGTTTTTAACTTTCAAAAAAAAAATTAAAATTTTTAAAAACCGAAAATAATCGAAAATATCTGAAAATAACCGGAAAACCGAACGGAATTGAACCAAAAAATCAAAAATATCCGAACTTAATCAAAAATGTCCGAAAATATCCCATTTTTTATAATATTATATTGGAATTAACCGAAAACCAAAAAAATTGGTTATTTTTTCGAAGATAATTTTAAAAACTGAAATTAACCGATAACCAAACCGAAATATAATTCAGTTAATTTCAGAATAGGTTTCAAAATTTTCGGTTAACCGAAAACCGACGGTTCCATTTCAGAAAACCGAAGTCGCATGACTAGTTTGCAAGAAGCAATTCTTGCTTTCATTCCCCATTTATCTGATTATCTGACTTCTATATATTATTATCTTATATATTAAAACAGAAGTCATGACTTCACTTTATGTGTGATATTTCAAAAAATGGACCATTCCTAGAAAGTTATTTAAATTATATTATGTATAAACATATGAATTATTTGAATTATTCTAGAACAGAAAAAAAAACAAATAGATATTCCTATATTTTCTCTGAAATTATATATGAATTAAATCTCTTCATATCTTTTTATTTACAATGTAAATCTATATATTTCATTTTTCATTCAAATAAACTTATAAATTATTAATTAACTAGGTGTTTTGCCCGCACTTGCGGGCTTAATAATTTTACGAATATCTATAAATAAATATATAATCAAGTTATGTAAATTATAATAAATTATTGTTCATAGACTCAAAATATTTATTAATAAACTAAATAAATTCTTTTTATTTATAAAATTTTCATCATCATATAAATAATTTTCATTACACAACTTATATTTGAAAATACTCATAAACTTGAAACATTTAGTAATAAATTAATATTGTTTCTAGACATAACAAAAAAGTATAAAAAATTATGTTTAATAATGTTTTGGATAACACAATATAAATTATCTATACATAAATTCTTTGCAAATTGATTTTTCATAATTAACTATATATTAACAAATAGAATTATTTTTTCAACGCTAATAAAGACTTTATAACACAATATAAAAAAATTTAGATAAAGATAATTATCAAATTCATGAGATTCATTTTTTAATTTAGAATTAATTATATGTTAACAAATATAATTATTTTTCAAGGTTGATAAAGACTTTATCACATAATATATAAAAAATAAGGATAATTATCAAATAAGTGAAATTCAATTTTAATTTATAATTAATTATATATTAACTAATATAGTTATTTTTCAAGTATATTAAGTAATATAATTATTTTTCAAGGTTAATAAAAAATTTATAACCCAATATAAAATATTTTTAGATAAAGATAAATCTAAAATCATTGAAATTCGTTTTTTTTTTTTATGTTTAATTATATTAAATTTTTAATTATTCATTAAGGATATAAACAATATTAACCGTTCTAACTTTCAACGTGAGAGCTTTCTTGCAAAAAATCATTCACAAATAATAGTATCGATTACCTAAATCACAGAAAGTTACAAATTAATCAGCAAATTCACTTAAATTTTATAATTAAAAAATATATTTTTAAGATAACAATCTAATACAAAAGAATTAATATATTTTCTAAAAATATAATATTATTAACATAAATTTTTTTTATTTTATTTTATAATAAATTATTAAAATATGAAAATAAGCAAAATAACCTAAAATCATGGAGAAGTTGACAACTAAGCAAATTTTTACTTCTAAAAGAATAATTGAATAATATATTTTTAAGATAACAATCTAATACAAAAGAATTAACATATTTTCTAAAAATATAATATTATTAACATAAATTCGTTTTTATTATATAATAAATTATTAAAATATGAAAATAAGTAAAATAACCTAAAATCATGGAGAAGTTGACAACTAAGCAAATTTACTTCTTTTTCATTAAAATAAACTTATAAATTATTAATTAATTTTGTATTTATTTAAGATAAAAGTATATTTCATTTTTTACTTAGTTTCTTAAAAAATATTTAGTTAATTTTGTGATTATTTAAAAATTAAACCTATATTTTACTTTAACTAAAATAAAAATTTAAATATCAAATTAATTTTAATTATAAATAAAATAATGTACATGTATGTATTAAATTTTTCATACTAATATATAATACTTTTCAATTAATTTTTTTTATTTTTAACCTATAATATTTTCAATTTAAAATTTTGTATCACGTGATTTATAATATATTATCACTGAAAACTTTAAAAAATAAATAAAATTATTGCATGTGGTCTATAAAATTATTATGTTTTAATAAATATAGATTAAACAATTAATAATATGGTAAATATTATAATTAATCATGTAAAACAAATAATTATATCTGTAAAAATAAAAATAATCCAAAATCTAGTTAGTTTTTAATTTCGAAAGATATCCCACTAATAAAAGCCTCCATATGTTCTATTATTGGGCTCGAATTTATAGATAAATGGACCTTACGACCCAACTATTTCAACCGCAAAACCAACAGAGAAAAAAGACCGCGCCGAACATCAAATGACAACAAAAGCCAATCTAAACCGTTTAATACCATCACATATACAAAACCAACGGTAGATTAAATCGCCACCTCACATATCCTTGTCAAAACTCAAAAAAAAAAAAAACAAAAGTTTATTTTTATTTGCGCGGGGACTTATATTGGCGCCATAATTTAACGAAAACGAGTTTCGTTTCCCTCTCAATTACTCCCTTTTTCTACTCCCAAACTCTCTCATCAATTCTCAAAATCTCAACAACAAAAAGATTTATTCTCTCTTTTCGTTCTTAAAAAAAAAAAAAGAAAGAAAATGGCCGGTGGTGGTGGATCGTCGAAATCAACGGCTCCCAAGGCGAGGAAGAGGGTGGAAGCTGAAACCAAAACCGAAACCACTAACAACAACAGTAACATCAATACGTTACTTCGCGCTAAAGATGGCAGCGCCTTTGCTCGTTGGTGATTATTCCTTCTCTATCTATGTCCTAATTTCGATTTGAGTGTTTCTGATGCGATTTTGTGGATTTTTTTTTTTTTAATTTGAATTTACAGTGAAGGATGTAATAAGAATGTAGCAGTGGCGCTTATTAGTATGCATAATTGTAGCCTCGACGCCAAAATTCGAGTCAATCTCGGTATATCTATCTCTTTCCTTTTTTCAGATGTTTCGGTTTAATTGTTAGCTCGGTTTGGTTAGTTTGGTTCACACAAAATTGGCTGAATTTGAATCTGATAAAGACTCGGTTTATTGCAATCAGTTAGTTTGTTTTTGTAGAATTAAAGTGAAGTTTTTAATTTCCGGTATAAGTTAATTTGGTTAAAAAGTGGATACTTTTGGTTAAATCTGGTTATTTCGAAGTGGAATTTGATTCGGTTTTGGTTATGGTTCACAAAAAAATCTAGCCGAATTAAACCTGATAAAGATCCGGTTTAGTGATTGGTTAGTTCATTTTTAGATTTACAACGAAGTTTCCAGTTAATTCGGTTGAACATTGGATAGTTTTGGTTAAATTCGGTTCTTTCGATTTGGAATTTGATTCGGTTTGGTTAGATTGGTTCACACAAAATCTAGCCGAATCAAACCTGATAAATATCCGGTTTAGTGATCGGTTAGTTCATTTTTAGAATTACAATGAAGTTTCCAGTTAATTCGGTTGAAAATTGGGTTGGTTTGGTTAAATCCGGTTCACTCGGTTTGGAATTTGATTCAGTTTGGTTAGTTTGGTTCACTCAAAATCTAGCCGAATTAAACCTAATAAATATCCGGTTTAGTGATCGGTTAGTTCGTTTATAGAATTAAAACGAAGTTTCCAGTTTCAGGTATCGTTTATAGGTTAATTTGGTTGAAAATTGGATAGTTTTGGTTAAATACGGTTCACTTGGTTTGGAATTTGATTCGGTTTGGTTAGTTTGGTGCTGACAAAATTAGCCGAATTAGACTTGATAAAAATCCAGTTTAGCAATCAGTTAGTTCATTTTTAGATTTAAAATGAAGTTTTCAGTTTCCAGTATTATAGGTTAATTTGGTTGAAAATTGGATACTTAGGTTAAATCCGGTTCATCTGGTTTGGGATCTGATGATTAGCTTCTCTCTTTTTGTTGTTGTTTTCTTTTATCAGAAGCTCAAGTTGTTGAGACACAAACTGAGGCCAAGAAGAAACCTGTTGAGAGGTTAGCCTTCTTTCTGTTTCCATCTATCTTTTTTTTTTTTTTTTTTTTTTTTAATTTCTATATGTGATTTTAAATTCATGTTAATGTTTGGATTCTTCAGGAAGAAGTCAACATCTGATGAACCTAAGCCAAAGAGACTCAG
>CAKOAT010059377.1:151757-181297 GCA_932364175.1 Eruca vesicaria subsp. sativa | reverse complement strand
CCTTCTTCATCTTCATGTAATGTCCATCTTCACTTAAATCTTCTTGTTAGGGATGCTGATGTTGGCTTACTTTGCAGGGCTGATTTCCGCAAAACTTTCAAAGAAGAGAATCCTGACGCTGGCGTTAAGGATGTAAGTGTCTGTAACCTATTTTTTGTAACTTGAGTAGTAAGCCATTGTTTTATATGGTTTAATAGACTCTGTGGTGTCTATATTGTTGTGTAGGTTGCTAAACAGGGTGGTGAAAAGTGGAAGTCTCTGGATGAGGAAGTGAGTTTGCTCTTTTCTTTGTTTCTTTCTCAAGTTTCATTGTGATCTTACTCTAGTTGTGTTCTTTGGTTATTTAGGAGAAGAAAGTTTATTTGGATAAAGCTGCTGAGCTAAAGGCTGAATATAACAAGTCTCTGGAGAACAGCAACGATGCTGATGAAGAGGTATGTGTTTCATTTATCAATGATTTTGTCTTTCCTTTTTTCTCTGAGTCCTAAGATTATATGGTTACGCTTTCAGGAAGTGGATGAGGAGAAGGAAGCTGATGATGTTGATGATGCTGAGGAGAAAAAAGATGATGATGCTGAGAAGCAAGCTGATGATGAGGTTGAGGAGAATGAAGATGAGAAGAAAGATGCTGAAGGTAAAGAAGAGGAAGATGAGATTCTGGATGACTACTAGTCTATGTTAGTCTAATCTCAATGAAATGGATCAACTGATGGTGCATTGTAAATTTAAAACCTCTTGTCTTCGTTAGTTCTTTGAATATGGTTGTGAGGTTTTTGTCATACGCTGAATGATAAATTCCTTTTTTTGTTTTAGACAAGTTCAGAGTATCAGCTCTTTAATCAATTATGTGTTCTGTTAGTGCTGGTTGAATCAAATCGATTATTATTTATTCAGATGGAAACAGAACCACATAAGTAAAGATTCATTTACTTCATAGTCTTTCGTTGAGATGAGGCAATGGCTTGCGACACAAGCAAATGTTTTGCAGATTAGCATAGCAGCTGCTTGAAACATGTTGCGGAATAACTTCAGACAATCTATTGCCTCTGACACTCGCATGTTTCATCGTGTTGATGTTCAACAAGCTATCTGGGATTCTCTCTGAAAAATGCAGTGATAGAGAGGTGGAGCAGTCCTAAAGCTCGAGGTTATGACTCCTGTAATGTGATTCCTTGAGATGTCTAGTCTCACAAGTTCAACAGGGTTTGATATTGAACTTGGGATTTGTCCACTGACTTTGTTTTGCTCCCTAAGTTTTAAAGAAGGAAGTCCCCTGTCTACAAGATCAGAGAAATGGAGAGACCAGAGATTCTGCAGTCTTGTAATGGACCCTGGTATGTGACCAATGAACTTGTTGCAGCTAATGTCAAGGTCAAGGCTAGTGAGCGACTTCAAATTGCTAATTCTGTCTTGAGAGTGGTTCGGTTTGAGGAATTTATCATTCAGTGAGTTTGTCATTGAAGAAAAATGAATATAAAATTCACTCCAAGGCAATCTTCCTTCTGGTTTAGGCCATCTTACATTGTTGGAAACTCTTTCACTGCCTGGAAACCGCTTCGCAGGTGTCGTAACGTCCATTATATGCCTTCTATATATTGCATATACTCACTAGAGAGTATGCACAGCCAGTGACAATTCATTGGAAATGTCTTTGAGACCATTGTTTGCTAAAATAACCATTGTGTTTTGAGGCGTGTGACATTTTCCAAGCCACATCTTTATACATTTTTTCTTATTTCACCATCTACAGCTTGGTCATTGGCTCAAACAAAAAGAATTCATCTCATTAGATCTGTTTTTACGTTTTACGAACAATAAAAGAAACAAAAGTCACAAAAACATACTATTGTTTTATTTAGCAAAAAAGAAAGAAAAAAACTTACTTTAGTTTTTTTCCTGACATAATGAATTTCAATATTGCTTTGCAGATTATATCCTACAATAACCTTGATATTCTATATATCCTACAATAACATTGATCTTCATAGGCCCAATAAAACATTCTTCTTTGAACTTATTCACAATATAATCAGGCATTAAATTAACATCTAAAATGATATGAAACATGAACATTTTCACAGTTCCACTTAATGCTATCGCCTTTCAAATACAAATATATTGTCGCAATGCATTTGACATCTGAAACCAGATTTTTTCAGAATGCACCAAACAACAGTGCATAACCACAAATCATCCTAAAAATAGGTGGTTCGTCTACTGAAAGCATTTGTTTTTTTTTGTGAAAAATCAAAGAAAGTGAAACAAATGGAACGATACACATCCCCTAGATGAAAATGATGGAGAGAAAGAGTAAAAAAGTAGGTGATTAGTGGTTTTTCTTATCCTCCATATTACATATATATATTATAGAGTTGTTCCTCTTTTCATAGTTCTAATAAGTATTGATTTATTGTTTTTCTTTTTCTATATGCCACAAATATATAAAAATAAGATTTGTTTTGTCTTTTAAATTGGAGAGCGCAAAATAAAAAGATATTTTGTTTGAAATTCATTTATCTAAAGAGCATAATGTACAATTTTAGCGCAGCTGTTTTTTTCATTCCTAGGATGATAAGAAAAAAGAATAACAGCATGTCAACCCATCATGCATGAATCTCAACTAGCATAGTCATACTGCTCATTTTGTATAATATCTCAAGATTTGACAAGTTGATGCTTATGAGAGGCATCAATGGTGATGTGATATTTTACCTACACAATAACTTAGAGAACACGACATATACTTTCCATCATAGAAAGAGTTGGTTCACTGTATTTTTGCTTCTTTGATTTTGCTGAATGTGTAATGTTCTCGTCGTCAGCCCGTAACTGCTACTAGATTTTTTTTGGGGGGCTTTTAGATGATTGGATTTTTTTGTTGCTTTTAGATGATTAGTTTATCATTTGTAAACCTGATTTTGAGATTGATTGTTTGTAATACAATGTGACCGACAACTTCTTATGGAAAAATATAGTGGGGTGCTTTTGTTTGTTGCATTTTTGTTTGTTTGTTTAGCTTGATTCACACCAAAGAAGTGATATCAAATGCATCAAATAATAATGAAATGAGTATATAACGTCTGATGCTTGTCTTCTTCCACCTTTCTCATCAGGTACTAAATTTGCCAGATTGGCGTCAAAGTTAAATTATTTGCCTAATAAACACCAGTTTTGTTCTCTTGTTTTATAAGAAACAACAAAGCAACATTTGTGTATCTGTGTTTGCTTTTGTTTGTTGCATTTTTTTGTTTGTTTAGCTTGTTTCACACCAAAGAAGTGCTATCAGATGCGTCAAATAATAATGATATGAACTCTGCGTTGAAGATCGTTCAACTATCATTACAACACACAAAGAGGTTATTACAGATCCTAGGAAGTCCAGACAGATCATTCTTACTTAAGTAACATTCATAACAATACGATGAGCTAAATAATAACTCTATCATAGAGATAGTACTCCATAGCTGAAAGAAAACACCGAAGTAAACATTATAGATCAAATCTAACAGCAACTCAATACAAATATGCAACAAATACAAACATTACAATCTCAATTCAAAATTTCTCCAAACAAAATTGGGTTTACAAATGATAAACCAACAACCAAACCACAAACAAACAAATAATGAATCTAAAAATTTAGAAGGACTTTATTCCAACATAAACTAACTTTGACTGAATTAATTATTCTTCAGTTGCAATACTCTATAACCTACAAAGATTCCACTAAACATCATTTTTTGTAACTTATGATGTATATTGGTTTCATAAGTATAAATACTGAGTTTTGCCAAACATACATTTTCTTCTTTGGTTTCGCCATTTTCGTAGGTTGCCTCCGCTGTGATCAGCTAGCTTTGAAGCAGTCTTTGCGTTTTTGTTAGATTCATCATCTAAATCGAATGAAGATCCCTCCAGATGGCCTAAATGGGACATCAAATTATCCGGGAGAAATATACATTCATAATAGCGCTACAAGAAATTTAGGTAGCATTATAATCTTCTAAACAGACACATAAACGAGCTGATTTTCCTCATCCTTTTCAGTTGACATAGTCACTTGATGTCTTATCGGACCACAAGAGGGTGGTTCAAAACCAGAAGAGAACATATAGAATCATCTCCTTCCTGACAAAGAAAAAAAAGGGGATAAATAATATGATTTTTAGCATTTTTATAAACACTAAAAAAGGTAGAGAGCAGAGGAACGACTGCCACCTAATATCAACATCACTCCTAAATGCAGCTAGGAAGATTCTCTATAGGAGGGTTCATAACTATGAAATCACAAGTTGTTTATCAAACAGATGCATTCAAACAAGAAACTCTGAATAACACTATAAAAACCCACCAAGAAAAACAGAGGCAGCAACAGAGACAGGGGTCCAAGCTTTCCTTACGTAAGTGATAGATTTTTCTTCATTGTCAGTGTCAACTTTGTTTCCATACTGCTTTCTCATGCAAATAGTTCCGAATTAAAAAAAAAACATGCCTTTGATAAAGTTTTCAACCCATTTAACAATACAACGTCTTTGTTGTTAATTACAACAATTATAAACAAGAAATGTTTCATTTCTAATTAGGAGAGAGCCTAGAAAAGTCAGACAATATTGTACAAATTCTTTTTTTTTTCTAGCTTTGACCCTTCTGTTATCCATTGTTAACAAGAGCAAGAGACTGAATATGTTTAGCTGATCTCATCTGTTTTCCTTATTTCATCCATAGTTCTCTTTTGCACCATAACGTGACCAAAGAAAATATAATGACATGAATATATAAGACCATATCATAATCTTGACCTCAAAGCGCGAATTTTAGAAACTTTTAAGATCCACAGGATCATCAGTCTTTCCCCTAAGACAAATAAAGCCACCAATGAGGCTTCTTCCATTTTAATAAAATGCAAATCAAAGAGGTTCACTGATCATAACAAAAGCTTTAGGATAACACACTCTTTGCTCCATTGTATTACATAGAGAAATGAGAGTCTTCAAATATCTAGTATTGAACAAAATCTATGTGGAAATGACAATGCACAATAGAGAGTGCATGGAAAAGCCAACCCCCATTTACATGCAGAGAAAAGCAAATATTTCTTTTAGGCTAAGGCAAATCGTTTCTTACGTCACATTCACCCTCTTTATATACAGTTTGGTAATGTTAAATTCGATCACACACACGTCAGAAAATATTAACGATTCAGGATAAAATATTTTTTTTACATATTTGAATGTCTTTCGCTCCCTTTTATTTATTTGTAACTTTTCTTTGACCAATCGACCATTTCCCTAATCCCTACCTAATCTTCTCATAGTTACGTGTCGACATACATATTGAATTGCTCGTATATTATATGTCAAAATATCTTATCCGACTAAGGACATGGGCCCCGTAGATGTGAACACTACTAATAAAGCTTCAAATTAATGGGTTGCGACGGGAAGAGGTAGCAGTTTGGTAAAGACCTTGTGAGCCAATTGTCATGCTCACGGGTTCGACGCCAGGTGGGGGGAACTACCGGGTCAAGAGGAATGATTCACGTAAGTGGGGAACCTTTGGATTATAAAAAAAAAAAAAAAAAAAATTAATGGGTTGTGACGGTACAACTAATATGGTTTATATACCTAGTGTGAAAAATCCATGATCTCTACGATGCAAACAAATTCTGACTGATAAATCATATAAATGTGGAGGTTTCAACTATTTTCCTTCCATTGGAGTCGTATTTTACCATGAGTAATAATACTTTTGTAACCAGTCATAGCTACATTACCTAACCTTTACCCAAAAACGTACTTACATATACAACATTTTAAACTGAATATAATTCAGGGCTTGGTAGAAGCTACCTACTTCAAGTAAAATTACATGCATGTATGCTTCTTAAATGGCATTGTGACATACTATATTCTTTCTTTGAATTTAGTTTTAATAAACGGCCGTATCATTCATGTCTTAGAAACTAACTAATCATTCAATTTTGATGCTTTTCGAAATACATGTACCTATTTATGATCAGCAATACAGCTTAATACAATGGCCACTAAATTTTATCAAGAATAATAGATTATATATTTATATTCATTAACTATATATGTGTATAACAACATGTGAATATCACATGTGTGACGAATTGATGAAGTAGCATGTATATTATATGGTGGGATCCAATTCAAATGGATCTCCTTTTTGTGTGTGTGTTTTATATAACTAACTGATTTCATCTTTATTGCTTTTTATATGTTAACTAAATGAATTATAACCGATATTTCTTATCGTAGCATGACAATAAAGAGATAATGGCATCAGAAAGTCGCGAGGCCAGCGCATAAAGCTCCAAAGCCACGACACCCCCTTCTGCATGGCTCAATTTACTCTCACCTATTCAAAAATTGGTACGTAATATTTGATATTTTATGTTCCAATTAATTAGGAAACATATCTTGTATATGTAAAAAGATAAAATCAGGCTAGAAAAAGGAGAAAAGTAAAGTTAAAAAGTGTGCTATTTTGCCAACTAGCTGGTAAGAGCAGCATTAACGGGAGCGCTTAAGTAGGTGCTTAGGTTTTTTTGTAATTAAAAAAAAAAAGAAAAATCACAATTATCTTAAGCACTGGAGCTTAATTAAGAGCAAGAAGCAGCGGTGCTTGTTCTTCCTCTCTCTTTCTGGGAACATAAATCCGACCAAGTTCCAGTCATGGAGAAACAAATCCGACCAAGTTGTCTTCAAGCAGTTCTTCTCTTCTCGTCTCCGCGCATTCTCAGCATCCATGGAGTTTGATTTCACCCACCCTCCACCTCCTAGGAACCTCCAAAACACCAGAGGACGTGAACAAAATCCAGGCTCGATTGATCACGAAAGGATTCATCAAAAGCCCCAATCTCACTACAAGGATCATGTATCTTCTTCCGGAGAGGTGAAAGATCTCTATGGAACGCGGTGATCAAATCCCACTCTCAAGGAGTCTATCCGATAAAAGCTCTGTTCTTTCTCTATTTGATGCTCGAGAACGGTGTCCCCGTGGACAGATTCTCGATGTCTCTTGTTTTGAAAGTGTCTCAGGTTTTTTGTTTTTTGCTTTCTTTCTCTGTTTCTTTATTGGATTTAATTTGCTGCAAAGACTCTTCTTTTTTATTTTACATTAAAGGCAATCTTAGGACTGATAAAGTTATAGCTTTGAGGGTTTATATTTAGTTTGAGATTGCAAGTTTAGTGTTTTTGCTTCTTACCAGTTAGAGTTTCATTTTGTGTCTGTGAATTACTAAAAGGATATATAGACTGCAATACACACTAGTTGTATGAGAATGATTTTGTTTGGGAGCTGAACTTATTGATTGTGTGGTGTTATGGTTAGGTGAATAACAAGGAAAATGTTGGTGGTGATCAATTGCGTGGTGAGCAAAGGAAGGACACTTGCAAATGATTGCAAAGGCAGGAACACTTACGAATGGGGGAGTATTACAATCATTCACTTGCATTCCGATTTATAAAGCTTAAAGACCACAGGTTTGTCAATGTTCTATTTTTTATCTTACGTTTCCATCGCTGGTGAGCTGATAGAGTCTGATAGGACTTGATCTGAATTATAAAAATCTTATCTTTTTGAACTTAAGATGAATGAATGAAGTTATGGCTTGAAGGACTCTCTCTTATCAACTATTCTTGTCTGTGTTTGAAACATGAGTGAATAAATAGCTGATAGGAGTTTATGGCTTGAAGGTCTAGATGAAAACGTAGTGAGAACGTAGTGAGATCAAGCTGAGGCCTACGTTGTTGTAGTATGGGAACATTATATGTAGTGTTCTTTCCTGCTACTAGAATAGTTTGATTTATACAGTTTCTAGATATCTAAACACATGATCAAACATTCTTCTTCCAAAATTTAATTTTTTTTAAGAACCCCAAAATAAGCAACTTGCATTGAAGACAAATAAAAGTTCGGGTGCTTAGCTTTGGTGCTTAAACCATTTTAACAACTAAAAATTATTAAACAAAGAATAAGCACTCCAATTTAGGAGCTTGGGTTGATGATGCTCTAAAAAGCTTATATGGAGACTAACGTCAGTGCATGGATCATCTTTCTTTCTTTTTTTGGAGAAAAGCATGATCATCTTCTTTTTCACCTTTACTGCATCTCTATTATCATAACTTAAAGCTTATCGGATGTTTGAAGACGATCAAATGGATCATCAATTTGCATTGCATCTTCTAAACTTCAATATCTTAACTAGAAATTAAAATTGTATCTTAACTAGAAATTAAAATTGGCACTCCTAAGTTCTGTGATTTGAAAAAAAAGAAGCTAAATACACATTGTGGCCTTAGATGGATTTAGTAAATTCAACCTTTATTTATTTATTTAGGTCTCCTTTAACTATAGAAGTATTTGTTTTTGAAAACAATAAAGAAAAATAGAGGATATGCTTGATCTTCTCATTGCCTTTACTCCCATGAAAGTGGCTTTATGTGTGTCTTGATGACCCATCAATGACTCATCCATTACCACAAAGATCCTCAAGTCTTCAACTGCCTCTTGTCTATTTATCTTTCCCTTTAAATAACCTCCACACCACACGGTTTCAACATCACCATATCTCATAATCTCTCTCTCTCTCTCTCTTTCTCTCTATCAAGATCAAGATTCAAGATCACTACTCAATCCTCCAAGATGACTATGAGCGCACTCCACCAACAAGCTCTTGCACTTCCAGCAGCCAAAACTGTTCCATCAGGTTACTTGTCTGACCTAGCTTTCATCAACAAGCTTCAAATCCCAACTTCTTCCAAGAAATCTGAACAAATCAAGGGAAAATCAATCCCGAGAAAGAAGAAAACAGAAAGCTTCACAAACAACGCTAGAGATCAGAACAAGCTAGGCCCTAAGCTGACTGAAAAAGTCAAGAGAAAGCTATCTTTGGGAGCTAAGATCATTCAAATGGGAGGCTTAGAGAAGATTTATAAACGGCTCTTTAGAGTCCATGAAGAAGAGAAACTCTTCAAGGCTTACCAATGTTACTTATCCACAACCGCAGGTCCCATGGCAGGCTTACTCTTCATCTCATCAAAGAAGATTGCTTTCTGCAGCGAGAGATCGATCAAAGCGGCTTCTCCTCAGGGAGATAACGTTAGGGTTCACTACAAAGTGTCAATTCCACTGTGCAAGATCAATGGAGTGAATGAGAATGTGAATACGAAGAAGCCATCTCAAAAGTACCTTGAAGTAGTTACGGTGGATGGCTTTGAGTTCTGGTTCATGGGTTTCTTGAGCTACAAGAAAGCTTTCAACTGCCTCGAGCAAGCACTTTCTCTGAGCATGGAGCAATAACAAGCCGAAGGTTGAAAAGGAAATATTTCATTTCTAATTAGTAATTAGGAGAGAGCCTAGAAAAGTCAGACAATATTGTACAAACTCTTTTTTTTTTTTTGTATAGCTTTGACCCTTTTGTTATCCATTGTGACAAGAGCAAGAGATTGAATATATTAAGCTTGATGTCATTTATATGTTTACCTTATTTCAAAGTTCTCTTTGCACCAAAACATAACCAAAGAAAATATAAAGAAATGAGTATATAAGACCATTTCATAATCTTGACCTCAAAGTATTTTAGAAACTTTCCCCTAAGACAAATAAAGCTAACAATGAGGCTTAAGAAACGAGGAGGCTTCTTCCAATTTAATAAAAAGCAAATCAAAGAGGTTTATTGATCATAATTAACAAAAGCTTTAGGATAACACACACACACCTTGCTCCATTGTATTACATAGAGAATCATAGTCTTCAAATATTACTGAACAAAATCTATGTGGAAATGACAATGCACAAGAGAGAGAGTATGGCAAAGCCAAACCCATTTACATACAGAGAAAAACTGGAATCCGCCAATGACCAAATATTTCTTTTAGGCTAAGGCAAATCGTTTCTCACGTCACATTTACCTTTTATTTTTTAATATACATTTTGTTAATGTTGATTTCGATCATACACACGTCAGAAACTTAATGATTCAGTATTCAGTATAAACTATTTAATTAAATATTTGAGTGTGACCCGTCTCTTTTGTTCGCTCCCTTTTATTTATTTGTAACTTTTATTTGACCAATCGACAATTTCCCTAATCGCCACCGAATATTCTTTACTCATAATTACGTGTCGACATACATATTGAATTGCTCGTATATTATAAGTCAAAATATCTTATCCAACTAATGACATGGACATGATGAACGCTACTATGAAGCTTCAAATTGAGTCGGTTCTGGCGGTACAAATAATATGGTTTTATATAGTCAAAACAAAAATGCCATGATCTCTATGGATAAATGGGAGATGCAAAAAAAAAATTTGGATTGAGAAATCATAAGAAATATGGAGCTGTGTTATAAATTTTGACATGTTCCTATATATGATCAGCTATAGCTTATTCTAATGTCCACTAAATTTCATCACTCATAATAAATCATGTATTTATATTCATTTAACTATATATGTACAAACACAACCATGTGAATATCACACGGGTGACGAATTGATGAAGCTAGCATGTATATCATATGGTGGGATCCAATACAAATGGATCTTCTTTTTGTGGCTTTTATATAACTAATTTCTTGCTTTTTTATTGCTTTTTAAATATATTGAAATAAAGTAATTATAACCGATCTTTCTTATCGTAGCATGACAATAAAGAGATAATGGCATCAGATTGTCGCGATGCCAACACATAAAGGTTCAAATCCACGACGTCCCCTTCTGCATGGCTCAATTTGCTCTCACCTATTTAAAAAGTGTTACGTAATATTACATATTTTACGTAAAGTTTTTTGCTATATTTTTCTCCAACTTGTTGGTAAAAAAGCTTATATGGAGACTAACGTCAGTCCATGGATCATCTTCTTTTTTACTTTTTTTTTTGCTTTTCACTTTTGTATGCATCCCTAATATTATAACCTAAAGCCTATCGGATGTTTTAAGATGATCAAATGGATAATCCATTTGTATGCCGTCTTCTAAACTTCAATATCCTAAGTAGAAATTAAAATTGCACTCCTAACTCTTAAGTTATTCTGTTATTTGGAAATCAAAAACCAAAAAAAAAAAAAAAAACGTTTCATCAGTTCTTGAGATGACTTTACACAATGTGGCCCTAGATGGATTTAGTAGCTGAAAAAACTTTATTGATTTATGGATCTCCTTTATCCATATACTTATTTTTCTTGATCTTCTCATTACCTTTACCTCCAAGAAAGTGGCTTTATGTGTGTCTTCGATGACCCATCCATGACTCATCCATTACAACAAAAGTCTCAAGTCTTCAACTGCCTTATCTTGTCTATTTGCCTCCCCCTTTAAATAACCTTCCCACCACACGGTTTCATCATCATCCATCTCAATAATCTCTCCCTCTCTTTCTCAAGATCAAGATTCAAGATCAAGATCACCGCTCATCCTCCAAGATGACAATGAGCACATTCCACCAACAAGCTCTTGCACTTCCACCAGTCAAGACTCTTCCATCAGGTTACTTGCCTGATCCAGCTTCCAACAACAAGCTCAAAATCTCAACTTCTTCCAAGAAATCTAAACAAATCAAGAAGAAAACCGAAAGCTTCACAAACGGAGCTAGAGATCAGAACAAGTTAGGTCCCAAGCTGACAGAAACAGTCAAGAGAAAGCTATCTTTGGGAGCTAAGATCCTTCAAATGGGAGGCTTAGAGAATATTTATAAACGGCTCTTCAGAGTTTCCGAAGAAGAGAAGCTCTTCAAAGCGTTCCAGTGTTATCTATCCACAACAGCAGGTCCCATGGCAGGATTACTCTTCATCTCATCAAAGAAGATTGCTTTCTGCAGCGAGAGATCGATCAAAGTGGCTTCTCCTCAGGGAGATAGCGTCAGGGTTCACTACAAAGTGTCAATCCCATTGTGCAAGATCAATGGAGTGAATGAGAATGTGAATACGAAGAAGCCATCTCAGAAGTACCTAGAAGTAGTCACGGTGGATGGCTTTGAGTTCTGGTTAATGGGTTTCTTGAGCTACAAGAAAGCTTTCAACTGCCTCGAGCAAGCACTTTCTCTGAGCATGGAGCAATAACAAGCCGAAGGTTGAAAAGGAAATATATCATTTCTAATTAGGGAGAGAGCCTAGAAAAGTCAGACAATATTGTACAAACTTCTTTTTTTTTTTGTATAGCTTTGACCCTTTTGTTATCCATTGTTGACAAGATCAAGAGATTGAATATATTAGGCTTGATGTCATTTATATGTTTTCCTTATTTCAAAGTTCTCTTTGCACCAAAACATAACCAAAGAAAATATAAAGAAATGAGTATATAAGACCATTTCATAATCTTGACCTCAAAGTACTTTAGAAACTTTCCCCTAAGACAAATAAAGCTAACAATGAGGCTTAAGAAACGAGGAGGCTTCTTCCAATTTAATAAAAAGAAAATCAAAGTCTTCATTGATCATAACAAAAGCTTTAGGATAACACACACTTTGCTCCATTGTATTACATATTGAATCAGAGTCTTCTTGATCATAAAAAGAAAAAGAAAAAAAAGAACCAGAGTCTTCAAATACCTTGAGGTCATGGCACAAGAGAGTGTGTGCATGGGCAAGGCCAACCCGGTTTACACGCAGAGAAAAGCTGGGAATCCTCCAATGGCCAAATATTCTTTTATTAGGCTAAGGAAAATCGTTTCTCACGTCACATTTAACTTTTCTTTATTGTTTATACAATTTGCTACACGTCAGAAAATATTAACGATTCATGATAAACTATTTTATTACATATTTGAATGTGACACGTCTTTCACCAATCGACCATTACCCTAATTCACACCGAATAATAGTTTTTACTCATAACTACGTGCCGACGACATACATATTGAATTGGTCGTATATTATAAGTCAAAATATCTTATCCGACTAAAGACATGGACCCCGAAGATGATGAAACGCTACTATAAAGCTTCAAACTGAGTGGGTTGTGGCGGTACAAATAATATGGTTTTATATCGTTAAAAAAAGTTTCCATGATCTCTACAGGATAAATGGGTAATGCAAAAAAATTCGGATTGAGAAATCATATAAAATATGGAGCCGTGTTATAATTTTTGACATGTGCCTATATATGATCACCTATAGCTTAATATAATGTCCACTAAATTTTATCAGTCAATAAATTGATTTAACTATATATGTATTATGTATATACACAACCATGTGAATATCACATGGGTGACGAATTTTTTTTTTTTTTTTTTTTTTTTTTTTTTTTTTTTTTTTTTTTTTTTTTTTTTTTTTTTTTTTTTTTTTTTTTTTAAACTACATCTTATTCATCTTTTTTCTCCTCCACAAAAGAGACATCATTTCCAAAATACAGCAAAGATGAAGCTAGAAAGCAGAAACAGAAACAAAATGAAAGAGTTTCAGAATAAAAACACACGTGCATCAGATAGATAACTCCAAACTAAGTGAAAAAAGACCGATGAAAACTAAGGCTGAAAGTCTCGAAACCAAAGATGAAGATAAGTAACAACCTGCTGGGAAGAGTGATGCGCTGAAGTCTGCTTTAACAATTCTTTTTGATCCAAACCATAAAGTTTTGCTCTCAAAATGACTTGGAATTCTTTGAACAAAGAAATAACTGGGCGAGGAGATGAAGCATGAATACGAGAATTTCTTTCTTTCCACAAGATATATATTGCCGCTTGGAAAATGAGTTTACAGATAACCTTGAGCTTCCTGTTTGAAGAGGATGACCTGAGCCATAACAGACATGCATCAATATCCGTTGGGGGCACCACTGAGGTTGTAAGGAAAATCTTATTCCATAACTCCAACGAGTACGAGCATCGGAAGAATAAATGATTCCTTGTTTCATCAGAAGAATCACAAAGTGGGCACAAAGGAGTAACATTCAACCCCCAACTAATCAACCTATCACGAGTAGGAAGCCTATTCCGAGCAGAAACCCAAGTGATAAAGGAATGCTTAGGGATGTTACCCTGAAACCAAACAGAAGAGTACCAGACTACCGGCGGAGGATCAGGATGAATTGAATCCCAAGTCAGAGACGAAGAGAATATTGCTGAAGGGGAATCAGGCAAATTACGCCATAAGAAGACATCCGGATGTGAGGTATGAAGCTCAGTAGGAAGAGAAGGAAGACACGCCTTTAGCATAAGAACGGTAGGATGCCGACCTCTTGGTAAGGACCAAGCTCCCCTAGATACAGCTTGACTCACAGTGACCATAGAGTCTAAACCCGAGATACGAGGTCCGGTGGGTCCTGTGATATGAATTAAAGGACCAAGTCCGGTCCAATTGTCGTGCCAAAACAAAGCTGAGGTTCCCGAGCGAACTTGACAGGTCAAGAAAGGTCTAGCAACATCTCGAGCTTTGATAATACATCTCCATAGCGAGGATCCTGAGTTTGAGAAATCAGCCTCCCAAAACGGCCGATCAGCTATAACATTTGCCTTGATCCAAGCAACCCAAAGTGAACCCGTTCCTGCAAACAACAACCATATAAGCTTAAGAGTGAAGATCAGATTTGCATCTCCCAACCTTCTTAGCCCCAAACCCCCTGCCTTTTTTGGAGTACACACTGACTCCCAAGATACTTTAGCGTTTTTTGCAGAGATTCCCTGACCACTCCATAAGAAGGCATTGCAGATTTTCTCAAGACAATCGATGCAGCCTTTAGGTAGAGGAAAAACAGCAGCCCAAAAATTGAAGATACTATAAAGGACTGACTGAATAAGTTGCAACCTGCCAGCAAAGGAAAGATGTCTGTTAGTCCATGACGAGATCCTACTAAGAACCTTATCCACAAGAGGTTGATAATCTTCTCTCTTCATTCTTTTGGGAATAAGAGGCAGCCCCAAATACTTAACAGGGAAAGACCCTGAGGAGAGACCAAACTTGTCTGCAAGCTCTTTTAAAATGACAGCATTTCCTCCGTCCAGGAACAAAGACGACTTTCTCAAGTTCAATCCCAATCCCGAAACCTGGTAGAATCTGTTTAGAATTTCCAATATAGTCTGTAAAGAACCCTCTTCACCATTAAAGAAAATGAGCATATCGTCCGCAAAACTCAAGTGGGTTACCAAAGGGTCAAGAGCCTTCGGGTGAGGAGCAAATAGGTGTGACAAAGCTGCTTGGTCTAGCTGTTTGGAAAGGATGTCCATAACAATCACAAAAAGCGATGAGGAGATTGGATCTCCTTGTCGAAGACCTTTTTTCCCTGGAAAGAAACCAATCAATTCCCCATTTAAAGCCACCGAATAATGAGGAGAAGAAATGCAGACCCTAATCCAATTTTTCAACATCGCAGGGAGCTCAAAAGCATCCAAAATATTCTGTAAAAATCTCCAATCTACATTATCATAAGCTTTTGAAATGTCTATTTGTAGACAACCTCTGGTCACTATACCCTCCTTGTTAAAATCTGATACAAGTTCAGATGCTAATAAAACATTTTCACAAAGGTTCCTCCCCTTAACAAAGCCGACTTGGTTCCTTTGAATAGCTAAAGGGGTTAAAGCCTGAAGCCGAGAAGCAATAATCTTAGATATGACTTTGTAAACAGTATTGCACAAAGAAATAGGGCGAAAATCTGTCAACTTATCTGCCCCTGGAACCTTCGGTATGAGAGAGATTACAGTGGAATTCACTTGTCGAGGAAGCTCAGATGTGATGAAGAAGGCCCTGACAGCTTTAACCACATCGGGTCCAACCAAATCCCAAGATGAGGAGAAGAATTCAACCGTGAACCCATCCGGTCCCGGCGCCTTATTTTTGGGGAGGGAAAAAAGAGTATCCCGGATCTCAGCATCAGATGGGATGGCTGCCATCTTTTCCCCAAGCTCGGTACCACACCTGAACGGGTGAAGTTGCCGAATCTCTTCTACGGTCAGAGGGATCACATTCTCATTTTCTTCACCAAGGAGATCAAAATAGAACTGCACCACTAAGTCTTTAAGAATATCCGGATCATAAACCTTATTGCCAGCAGCATCATAGAGGTAGTGAATAATATTCCTTCGAAGGTTTGCTTTTACTGACTTGTGGAATACTCCTGTATTAGAATCTCCCTCAGATAACCATCGAATTCTCGATTTCTGCCTGAAAAAAGATTCTTCTGCAGCGGACAAGAATAACCAAGCTGATCTTGCGACTTCCTCTTCAGCAAAAAGGGTGACGAATTGATGAAGTAGCATGTATATTATATGGTGGGATCCAATACAAATGGATCTTCTTTTTGTGTCTTTTATATAACTAATTTCTTTCTTTTTGTCAATTCTTGATTCTTTATTTCTTTTAAATATTGAAATAAAGTAACTATAACCGATCTTTCTTATCGTAGCATGACAATAAAGAGATAATGGCATCAGAAAGTCGCGATGCCAACACATAAAGGTTCAAATCCACGACGTCCCCTTCTGCATGGCTCAATTTGCTCTCACCTATCCAAAAAGTGTTACGTAATATTACATATTTTACGTAAAGTTTCTGCGCTATATTTTTCTCCAACTTGTAGGCAAAAAAGCTTATATGGAAACGTCAGTCCATGGATCATCTTTTTTTTTTTTTAACTTTTTTTTTCACTTTTTCTGCATCCCTAATATCAAAGCTTAAAGCTTATCGGATGTTTTTAAACTGTAAATTTGTTCATACATTAAGAACAAATAATTGTGCTGCTGATTTATTAGCTAGGAGAATTCTAATATTGGAAGATCATTGGAGTTTGTTCCATATCTGCCCTCTGTTTCTTGAAACAATTGTAAACAATGATTTGAATTAAAGTATTTTAGTCGGAAAAAAAAAGCTTATCGGATGTTTGAAGATGATAAATGGATAATCAATTCGTATGCCGTCTTCTAAACTTCAATATCTTAAGTAGAAATTAAATTGCTCTCCTAATTACGAAGTTATTCTGTTATTTGGAAAAAAAAAAAAAACTAAAAACATTTCATCAGTTCTTAGAGATTAATTACTTTACACATTGTGGCCCTAGATGAATTTAGTAGCTGAAAAAACTTTATTTATTTATGGATCTACTTTAACTATATACTCCATCTGTTTCAGTTTACGTGTCGTTTTATTGTTTTGATGTAGAATTTATTAACTTTTATATATTTTTCTATTTTCTATTGGTTGAAATGTGGTTAGGTGTATACGTAATTGTGTTTTTATTTTGAAAATATGTAAATTAAATGTTTTCTTAATCTGTGTGCAAAAATCTAAAACGACAGTTAAAATAAAAAAACAGGAGTACTTATTTTTCTTGATCTTCTCATTACCTTTACCTCCAAGAAAGTGGCTTTATGTGTGTCTTCGATGACCCATCCATGACTCATCCCTTACCACAAAAGTCTCAAGTCTTCAACTGCCTTATCTTGTCTATTTGTCTCTCCCTTTAAATAACCTTCCCACCACACGGTTTCATCATCACCCATCACTCATAATCTCCCCCTCTCTCTCTCTCAGATCAAGATTAAGAATCAAGATCAAGATCACTACTCAATCCTTCAAGATGACAATGAACACACTCCACCAACAAGTTCTTGCACTCCCACCAGTCAAGACTCTTCCATCAGGTTACTTGCCTGATCCAGCTTCCAACAACAAGCTCAAAATCTCAACTTCTTCCAAGAAATCTAAACAAATCAAGAAGAAAACCGAAAGCTTCACAAACAACGCGAGAGATCAGAGCAAGCTAGCTCCCAAGCTGACAGAAACAGTCAAGAGAAAGCTATCTTTAGGAGCTAAGATCATTCAAATGGGAGGCTTAGAGAAGATTTATAAACGGCTCTTTAGAGTCCATGAAGAAGAGAAACTCCTCAAAGCTTACCAATGTTACCTATCCACAACCGCAGGTCCCATGGCAGGCTTACTCTTCATCTCATCAAAGAAGATTGCTTTCTGCAGCGAGAGATCGATCAAAGCGGCTTCTCCTCAGGGAGATAACGTTAGGGTTCACTACAAAGTATCAATCCCATTGTGCAAGATCAATGGAGTGAATGAGAGTGTGAATACGAAGAAGCCATCTCAAAAGTACCTAGAAGTAGTCACGGTGGATGGCTTTGAGTTCTGGTTCATGGGTTTCTTGAGCTACAAGAAAGCTTTCAACTGTCTAGCGCAAGCCCTTTCTCTGAGCTTGGAGCAATAGCAAGAAGAGAGCCTAGAAAAGTTAGACAATATTGTACAAACTCCTTTTTTTTTAGCTTTAATACTTTTGTTGACAAGAGCAAGAAATTGAATATATTTAGCTAATTAATCTCATATCTTTTCCTTATTTCACAGTTCACTTTTGCATCAATACATGACCAAAGAAGTGATATGAGATGCTTCAAATATAATGAAATGAATATATAAGACCATTTCATAATCTTGATCTCAGATACATTTTANCCTTTTTTTTTAGCTTTAATACTTTTGTTGACAAGAGCAAGAAATTGAATATATTTAGCTAATTAATCTCATATCTTTTCCTTATTTCACAGTTCACTTTTGCATCAATACATGACCAAAGAAGTGATATGAGATGCTTCAAATATAATGAAATGAATATATAAGACCATTTCATAATCTTGATCTCAGATACATTTTAGAAACTCTTGAGATCCGTAGGATCAATCTTCAAAACAAAAGCTTTAAGACAAACACACTCATGCATAAGAGACCATAAGCCATGCATGATCACACTCATACACAAGACACACAGAGAGAAAGAGAGAGAGATATACAGAGAGATTAGTAAGGGTTTAGGGCAGACCAGAGTATCCATCTGGTTCGGTTAAACTTCCAGAGAAGTTAACTTTACAACATTTAGGAAACTCAAGGCCAGCCTCACTACATCTTACCTCTGTCACATGTGGAAGAGACCTTACATCTATATACTCCAAGGAGTTACATTTTTCCAAAATCTTGCCTATCCCTTTCACTGTGATCTTTGGACAGTTACTCACTTTTAAAACCTTTAATCCCAAAACATCACCACTCCCCAAATCCAAGAAAGCATTGTCTGTAACCTCTTCACAACAACCAATATCAAGAACCTCCAAGTTCTTGCACTGCTTCAGAATACAAGTAAGTGAAGAGTCAGATATATTCAAACACCAATCCATCCTCAAATTCTTGAGACTGTCTTTACAAGAATCCACCAGTAATATCATAGATTCATCAGAGATATCTCTGCATCCACCGATGATCAAAGTCTCTAGATTCTTGCAAAACTGAGCAAGAGACGTTATAGATCCGTTCCCAACTTTGTAACAGTCCAGCAATTTTAGTGTCTTGAGGAAATAAGCACAAGCTTTAGCTACACAGGAGACACCAGCATCTCCTACGTTACTACATTTATTGATATCTAATGTTTTTATCTTTCTGCATCCTTTCACAAGATCAGAAAGGCCTGAATCAGTGATATTGTTGCAGCTTTGAAGTACGATAGCTTCTAAGTCACGGCATTGATCAGAGAGTGATTTTAGAGACTCGTTGGTGATGAGACGGCAATTAGATAAGTGCAATGTTCTTAGGTCAGGGCAGCCTTGTGTGACAGCTGAGACACCTTTGTCTGAGAGCTTTCTGCAGTATGATACATCTAGAAACTGCAGTAAGGAAAGAGATCTTCCAATTGAGGCTAACCCAGTGTCTGTAATACCTGTTTCAAAGAAGTAAAAAAATCATTAAACAGAAAGATACAAATAGTAAGAAAACTCTGTGTTTAAGATTGTTCGACCTAGGCGGTTGTTAACCGAACCAAACCTGCCCAACCGAACTGAACCAAAATGTTCGGATTTTGGTTCTGTTCAGTTAGAGGGTTGATTCGAAAATTAAAATAATTTGGTTTTTGGTTCGGTTTTCTAAAACAAATAATTTTTTTAATGTAACTGTACCGATATTAACCAAAATTTTGAACCAAACTAACTAATCCAAACCGAAATAACTGAACTTAACCGATGTTTTTTTCTAAATTTTTAACCACTATAAACCGATCGAAAAACCAAAACTTTGGTAGAATTTTTTGAAACTGTACTAACTGAAACCTGAATCGAACCAATTTTTCGGTTCAACTCGGCTGAGATTCAAGCCAAACCGAACAAACCAAATTTTGAGTTAACCAACCTAAAATACTCAAAGTAACCGAATCTGCAGGCCTAGTCTTCCACCATCATGACAACATATATAAGCTTTATCTAATTTCTTAATAGAAAGGTCTTATTGTGAAAACAAATAACCTATTACAGACCCTAGGATATTCAGACTGAACATCTGGTACTAAAGTAACAATACAATGACCTAAAGAAGAATTCAAACACAAAAACCTTATTAATTCATATCTGAAGTAAACAAAAATTTAAACATTAGATATCAAATCTAACACATATACTTTAGTCTATTCAATTCAAGAAAGAACATAACCTTTACAGTTATGCAGATTGAGAACTCTGAGACACTTGAACCCCTCGGCTATAACAGTGAGGTCAGAATCAGTGACACCTGGATAAAACGACCTAGAGGTTGACTGAGAGAAGTCCAGTTCCACGATTTGAGTGAACCTGAAGGCGAGACGGCCAAGCATGTGAGGACCAGCACGTGCCGCCAGCTTTTTCCTGTCTGTACTCTGCAGATATAGCCACCTCTTGCAGACAAGACTAAACACTTCCTTGTCCTTGTCTCTGTCTAGCTTGGATAATACACATCTCAGCTCGTCGTCTGTTAAAGCATCATTAATGCAGATTGAAGCCATGATCATCTGCTCTATTCTTTCCTCCTCCTCTCTTGCTCTTAAAATGAGACTTAGGAATCGTGTGGTGGCAGGAAAGCAAACAAAGGTTTTGTGAAGATGACGCAAAGGGCAATTCAGGAATTTTAAACAGTTGGTAACAAGGAGATGTGTCTTTATCAGTGAGAGACACTTTACCAACCAAAGTCAACGACAGAGAGATAGAGACTTGTTGCCTTTCTTCCTACTTGTGATGCTTATTCTTCTTCTTCCACCTTTCTCATCAGTATTAAATTGCATCAAAGTTTATCCAGAAGAGGAGAAACTCATGGACCCATCTGATTTAAGCTTTACCTAATTTCTGCATGTTGACATTGGACAACATCTTCATTGATACTAAACTAATACTTCATATATATATATATGTATGTGTATCCACCAAAGACATACCGCAAAAAGTTGTTCATAGTTAGATTTCAACAAGCTAATCTTCCTCTGGAAATAATCTTTACCATCCTCCATTGTTTTCTACAAAACACACACATATTAAATACTTAAGCTACATATTAACGAGACTAAATGACTCTTAATCACATTCTAATCAATTTGTTATGTTACCTCGATGAAGTAACCAGTGCCTATATCAACAAGCACACCTTATCAGCTTCATCAAGTGAGTGGCACAAGCATCTTCTTACCTTGAGGTCGAAGCGAGAGACTGTCGAGAGTTCTGGGCCAAAAGCAACTTCTCAGCTTCGGAGATGAAGTCTGGCTCATTAGGCGGAGTTAGTGTCAGAGATGAAGCCTGACCCATTAAGACCATACTAAGGCCCATTTAAATCGGTTTGGTATGCTTTGTTTTTGGCGCCATAGTTTGTTACAGTTTTCATTTAAGAGACAATTTGTGAAATAACTAAGAAAAAAAATTAAATTAGTTTTTTTTTTAGAAAAAAAGTTAGAGAGAGATAGAAAGAGAAAAAAGAGGATACAATAGTAACTAACTCAATAAATTAAAGTTATTTTGTCTTTCTTCTAATTAATTTTTGTAATCTCCGACATAGCTTTTACGGTTATAATCGATGACAACACAATCAAACTAAGTGTGTTGAATTCCAAATCAAGTGGTCATGAACTCATCAAAACCGCTTTGATTTGGAAACAATTGCGATGGAAACCACATTGGTGTGTTATCGTCATTGAGATGAAAGGAGTTCAAAGCCAAATCTGGGATTTGGTGTGATGCAACCGCCAAGGTATTTGAAGTTTTTGAAGATTAGAATTCAATATATTTATCGGTTCTGCACTGGAGATGCAAACTTTTAATTGTAGGATAATGTTTTTATAATCGTTGAAAATTGATAATTTCATTTACTATTTCGTTGGGGAGAATCAATAAATTGGATTCTTTATCAAGGAGTCTATAGATTTTAAACGGAATCTGGTCAATGTTATACAACAAAAAATTGCAAAAAAAAGAGTTTGAAGTTTCATCGAAAAGATGATAGCCAAATAGAAATATCACATTATGAGAAACATAACCGAAATCATGCATGTTGCCAAGAAAAATGGTCCAGAAGAATGCTTCTTTGGATCTTAATATATGTGTTGTATTGCTTTCTAATTTTAATTTCGCATTTGGGTGTATTTTAAGTATTTTCTATACTTTTGTTGTAATTATATGTTTTATATAAATAAAAGAGTTGTTAAAAATGAAGAGGAAATAAGAGAGAGGATAAGATTTTGGTTTCTTTGTAAATTTTGTGTTTTTTTAAGCTATTAGTGCACTTTCTGTTCATCTAACCGCAAGGTAAATTACTAAAAAGAAACATACTCGACCATAACATTATTTTTAATGGATATAATATTATATTTTTAATGTGTGCGATTGCATAACTGTTCATATAATTAAAAAGTTTGAGTATATATCTATATAGTGATTTTTAGTAACTACTCAAATGGTATGGTTTACTCTGACAATAACAAAGAATGTTTGGTCTTCAATTCTTCTAATCGACTTTTTGTTTCTCTCCTAATATTTTTTCAAATGGTCGACACAAAAACTTTCATTGGGTTTTGCTCCAGCACTTCTCAATTCAAAATCTTAGGTAGAGACTATCATTGGATAGAGGTTACTTGTGAGATTCCACATATACTAGCGATAATCTAGATGCATAAAAGATAACAGAATCTATGCATACTGATTGAGTTCAACCTTGAGACAGAGAGTTTCAGTTGCAACCAGATTCCCCAAATATTGTCACCATTCTTCATGTATGAGACTGCCTCTTTCAACCCAAGTGGAAGTGTAGTCATTTCTTTTTTTTATATATATATCATGGATCTACCCTAGTGGGAAACAATAATTTGTTTGATGAGAATAGAAATTTGTTGTGACGAAGTTAGAATATTTTTTTTCTTCTAAAATATAGATTATAAACTATTAAAAATCATATATATATATATATATATATATATATATTCTATAATCATTTATAATTTAAAACCTTTTTATTACAATTTTATTTACTATATTTTGTAATATTCGTTTGATATAACAAATACAACAATCACTTATAAATTAATTATCAATACGATTTCATAATACTCATGTTTTTCTTTCTTATATTAGAAACAATCATTCGTCGAAGGAAATTTTCTATTTAAACTAATTTATTAGTTATTTTGATGTTTCATTATAATACTATACGTTTTATATTTTAAATATTTTAATAAAATATCTAGTAGCATGAATTTTTGTGCACTTATTATGGGCACAGTAGAGACGTATAGAGAGGTGAGTGAGAGGCTATTTAACTACGTGTGTGTCGGTCCACAATGCACTATATCTACATATTAATTAATGTAATATATATACTATGTATTATTATCATGAGCGATGTGCCGACCTATAGTTAGCGCCACCTAATTAATCTTATCTAATTATATTGTTTTGTCAACAAAAACCCATCTACTTACTTTGATAGTCATCTTCAAAATAGACCTTGTGATCAATGAAATTGTTAGTTTTAATACACTCAGCAGAGGGTTATAACTGTTTATCTGTCCTTCGCCAAGAGTTACATTACAATAGCGAATTTTCTTATGCTGATTCATTGGCAATTTATGAACTATATATTGAACTCAATCAAGTGTGCTTAATTAGCTTGCAACTCATATAAACACAGGTGTTATACTTAGAAATGTTGATTATGTATCAGGAGACATTCTAACTTTTGTGTCTTTCAATTTTTTAAGAACTTATAAGTACTCTGTTCAATAAAAAAAAGTAAACTTAATAACTTATTAAAAAAATGTTCTGTCGCTTTATGGTTTCAACTTCCAACATTAAAACAAAAACTTTATGTTACAAAAAATAAACATTATCTAACTAACGTGACAAACCTAGCTTCAAAACCCATGACCTAAAATTTCTATGAAACAAGAAGGCAATACAAGTTGAAGAGTTTAGACAGATGACGCAGCTAGTTTGTCCTTGCACTTAATCATCTGCTCTCTCATTCAAATCCAGAGTCGAAACACAATGCTTCCTCCAGTTCAAGTTCAGCAACACAATCACACTCACGTACAATTACAAAGATGTTGTCTATCAGTAAACTAAAAATCAAACATATACGTAATTAAGTATGTAACATTTTTATTAAAAACACACGTGGTTATCAGCTTACGCCTCACCACAATTGTTGTTACACATTACACAATTAGCAACAACAACACACAAATCTTTATATTACCCTAAATGATGTACTATGTCTTGATCTCCCACAAAAACAAAAACTTCATGAAACAAATCTTTAAGACAAGATTCTTAAACCTAACCCTAGTTTTAACTTTTAACTTAAACACTAATGATACTCTCACATCACTCCTGGAATTAATCAATCAAACTCTAAAGCCTGAAACACACACATAGAGAGAGAAGCCACTCGATGATATATAGTAGAGAAACATAGATATAATACTATATACCAAACTAAAATTGAGCTCAACTTCATCATCAACGTGTCTCCTCCTCTCTCCGACCCGTCCCGGGAGCTCCACCAGATAAAGAAGCAAGCAAATTAAGATGACTCGGAAGATAGTTCCCAACTCTAGCTGCCGAAGCTTCACCCATTGCACCTTGTTGCTGTCGCTGCTGGTGAACAAAACGTGCAGCTACTTCCTGTTGTTGTAAGAACAACTCTCGCTGAGCTCCAGCAGCAAAGCTCCAAACATGTCCGAACTCTTGCGTCGACGGCACTGCCCAAAACCCACCAGGTTTAGCATCTCCAGAGTCCTCGCCGTCTCTCACGCGTTTTCCGAGTATAAACGGCGAGGAATGGTCTAGAGATGAGGACATAGTGCATGTTGAGGTGGTGGAGAAGCTCGCTGGAATCGTGCCGGTTCCTGTTGCATAGTTATTGGGTTGATTCTTGGAAGGAGAAGGAAGAGAGAGGTGGTTTAGCTTAGCAGTCTATGACTCACTGAAACACATTCAGAGGAGGAAGAGGAAGAGGAAGGGGAAGCTAATGATTGAGAGGCAGGAGCTGGTGAAGACATGAAGGAGGGTCACATGAGTGGTGTGGGTCCTTCTCACAGCTCATCTCCTCTGTTATTTTTTCTTGAAAAATATTACTACAACATTTTATTAAAAGAGATTCTCATAAGAATTTTTTTTTGTATAATCTCATCAGTTAAAAATTTTGAAAATATATTATACTTTATATTTAGGTTTGAGTTTAGTGATTTGGATTGAGAATTTAGTATTTAGAGAGTATGAGTGGGATTCAGATTTAAATCAGAGTAATTGAGTTGTTTTGTTAGATGAGTGACAGTTTAGAATGTTTATCATTATGGACTACTATTTAGATAAACTTATGAATTTTTATCATTATGGTCAACCGGGTCCTCAGTTGGTGCAGGATGTTATGGGCATAAGTTGATTCTAGATAAGAGGTGTTCTTGATCTAATAAATCTCTTACCAAAGCCAAAAAAACTTTTGATGTTAGGACGATTAATCTGGATAGTAATGTTGGCTAATGTGAATACTGATTCTGTGGAAAGTAATCTTTTCGGTAAAAAGTTGTTTGCGTGTTGAAAATATTGCAATGGAAGCAGAACAATCAGTGAGGTCATTGATTTGTAAGTAGTCTTGGCAGATACGCAAGATCATCATGTTATGTTGAATTGTTTTCTTTTCTTTATACTACTAGGTGATTTTCCCGTGCTCATGCACGGGTATGAATATTTATAAAAGTAAAATTTTATAATAATTAATTGATATTTAGTTTTCGTTTTGAATAAATTTATATGTATAATATATATTAATAAATATTATATTATTTTAACTATACATATGACTTGGGATATATTATTGTCAGTTTAATTATTTTTTGGATCAAAATCGGTTTGGTTATCAATTTGGTATATTGGATAATATCTATTTTTCGAATTCAGCTATAATATTTTTTTATTCTAAATGTAATAAAAATTTGATTAATTTTCTTATTTTCATTTCGGTTGGTTATTGTCTTAGATATGTAAATATATTATAGTTAAATTTTGTATAACTTAATATATATTATGCTTAAAATGAAATAAATAATAAGCTGAAGTGTTTGATTCAAAATTACATAAATGAATATAATGATAATATTTTGAAGTCTCTTGCATATATATAAATTCAACAANTTTGATTAATTTTCTTATTTTCATTTCGGTTGGTTATTGTCTTAGATATGTAAATATATTATAGTTAAATTTTGTATAACTTAATATATATTATGCTTAAAATGAAATAAATAATAAGCTGAAGTGTTTGATTCAAAATTACATAAATGAATATAATGATAATATTTTGAAGTCTCTTGCATATATATAAATTCAACAAAAGAACTAAATTGCAATTGGTTATTTTTTGTCTTTTATATATGCTTTGAGTTAACCTCTAATTTATATGTATACAATTAAATAGATTATTATTATTATTATTATTATTATTATTATAAAATTATATGTTGTTATTGTAGTTAGATGTTTAGTTTTAGATATAAATTAGATTAGTCGAGCCATTCATTTTGTGGATATATTGAGTTAAATATATTTTTAAATTAAAATTGAAGTATAATTACTTTTTATTTTAGTTAAGTCAGATTAAATTAGTTTTATTTATCGCTTAAATATACATGTATTTTCATAATATTTTTTATACTCTTTATTGTAGTTAAGTTAAATCAAATTAGTTTTATTTATCGCTTAAATATACATGTATTTTCATAATATTTATCAAATTATATGTTGATTTCTAAAAAATATTAGAAAATAAAGTGTAACTGATAAATTTTTGGATTTTCATGAACATATATATATTTACTATTTTGAAAATATATTTTATGTTATTTAAAAATATATATTAATTGGGGTATTACTATTTTGTGAACTTTCCTTTTTAATGAAGTCATATTATATACATATATTTTCGTTTTAAAATTTTAAAAATGTTTCCTTTTTATTATATATGTTATTTGGAAAAAGGTAAAAAATAAACTAAATTAAAATTTGAATAATAATCTTAAAATCTAACAATTCATTAAGGGTATCTATGTAATCAACCACCGCTAGAGTTAACGTGAGCGGTATGAATATTCATAAAAGTAAAATTTTATAATAATTAATTGATATTTAGTTTTCGTTTTGAATAAATTTATATGTATAATTTATATTAATAAATATTATATTATTTTAACTATACATATGACTTGGGATATATTATTGTCAGTTTAATTATTTTTTGGATCAAAATCGGTTTGGTTATCAATTTGGTATATTGGATAATATCTATTTTTCGAATTCAGCTATAATATTTTTTATTCTAAATGTAATAAAACTTTGATTAATTTTCTTATTTTTCATTTCGGTTGGTTATTGTCTTAGATATGTAAATATATTATAGTTAAATTTTGTATAACTTAATATATATTATGCTTAAAATGAAATAAATAATAAGCTGAAGTGTTTGATTCAAAATTACATAAATGAATATAATGATAATATTTTGAAGTCTCTTGCATATATATAAATTCAACAAAAGAACTAAATTGCAATTGGTTATTTTTTTGTATTTTATATATGCTTTGAGTCAACCTCTAATTTATATGTATACAATTAAATAGATTATTATTATTATTATTATAAAATTATATGTTGTTATTGTAGTTAGATGTTTAATTTTAGATATAAATTAGATTAGTCGAGCCATTCATTTTGTGAATATATTGAGTTAAATATATTTTTAAATTAAAATTGAAGTATAATTACTTTTTATTTTAGTTAAGTCAGATTAAATTAGTTTTATTTATCGCTTAAATATACATGTATTTTCATAATATTTTTTATACTCTTTATTGTAGTTAAGTTAAATAAAATTAGTTTTATTTATCGCTTAAATATACATGTATTTTCATAATATTTATCAAATTATATGTTGATTTCTAAAAAATATTAGAAAATAAAGTGTAACTGATAAATTTTTGGATTTTCATGAACATATATATATATTTACTATTTTTAAAATATATTTTATGTTATTTAAAAATATATATTAATTGGGGTATTACTATTTTGTGAACTTTCCTTTTTAATGAAGTCATATTATATACATATATTTTCGCTTTTAAAATTTTAGAAATGTTTCCTTTTTATTATATATGTTATTTGGAAAAAGGTAAAAAATAAAATAAATTAAAATTTGAATAATAATCTTAAAATCTAACAATTCATTAAGGGTATCTATGTAATCAACCACCGCTAGAGTTAACGTGAGCGCGACACATAGGAAACTGACTTCTCAAATAATATTATAGTGATATCTTTCACGACAATAATTTATTAATGACCTACTAATGTTTTTCTTCAATTATTGTAGTATTTTAAACAGTAATTAAAGCCTAACCAATCATTAACCTTTAATTATCTCAAACAAGCTTTTAAACTAAAAAATATAATCATTATTATCATCCTCATCCTCATGAACACCATCAACATCACGAGTATACTTGCCCCAGAATCTATGCTCTTTCCACACAAAATAATATGTTTATTGTTAGTTTTGTAAACAAAATCTCTTTGCCCTTTTGACTATTTCTGATGTTAATAAACCTTCATTATTTTCAGATGCATGATATGTAACATGCCATCTATGTTTACGTAAACAGTTGATATTTAGTTGGCTATTCTGTAATACTTTTTTTTTTTGTTCAAATTATTTTTTGTTCAAAAGCTATTCTGTAATACTTAATGATGCTAATCATATAATCCAAAAACAAGGTTCCATGGAGACACAAAGAAGAAGGCATTGACTGATTAAAATAGGTAATAAAAGACAAAACGATACGTCCATTGTTCATTTGTCTCCATATAGAAAGAGTAGATCTTGTAGAGGATTAATCAATCTTAGCCGTTGGATCGTTTTGAAGATTAGGCTGAGTAAGCTGGAGATGGTAATTAATATCAATCTCGGAAAGACGAGCAGCGAGCTGATTAAAACTGTTTGGTTGTTGCTGATTATCATTATAGTACTGAAGTTGCTCTAGAAACTGTTGATACTCAATACGACAAGAGAATCCGTGTGAGCTGACGTCAGCCGTCCGTACCGAGCAGTGAGAGGAGGCCCACCGAAGAAGCCTTTGAAGCACGGGAACGGCCCATTAGGTTTTCCGTACAACAGCCTATAAAAACGAGGAGATGGAGAACGGAAAGAGGATCCGAAAATAGAGACAGGAAGCGGCTACTAAACTAGGGTTTTC